>ML788822.1:380968-415397 GCA_009831015.1 Picea engelmannii
AGTCAACCTTTAGGGACCCTTCCTCAGTTTCCTGTAACTTTGGGAGGGAAAACTGTCTTTATTGATGTCATGGTAGTCCAAGACCCCTTGGATTTTTCTTTACTCCTTGGGAGAGATTATGTCTATGCCATGAAAGCTATTGTCTCTACTCTTTTTCGTGTGATATATTTCCCTCACGATGGACGAGTTGTGACTGTTGATCAACTTTCATTCATTGAACCTGCCTGGATTGCCTCCCTGAATGGTTCTTGTATGCAGACAGTATCGCCCCCACCACAAGTCAATTATGTGGCGTTGTCTCCCATGGCTTCAACTTCTGATGACTTAGATCCAGTAGTTGACATGGTTATCTCTTCGATAGGGTTGTTAGAGCTTGATCTCTTTACTCCTGTCATGACCCTCGACATGGTGTCCTTCCATAGTGTGTTTCTTCCTTCTAGTGAAGACTTCTTGGAAGCCATGATCGAGTTTTGTCCCTTGACATGGTGTCATTCTGGAGCATTGTCCTCTTGGAATCCATGATCAAGAAGAGAGTCCTTCGAGGATAGTTTTTGTGTCTCTGTGGCAACCTCGTTAAAAAATGAAACAAAGGTTTGGGGATTGAACCTGGATTTTCGAGGATAGTTTTTGCATCTCTGCAACAACCTCGTTAAAAAATGAAACAGAGACTTCGAGGATAGTTTTTGCGTCTCTGTGGCAACCTCGTTAAAAAATGAAACAAAGGTCTTTGAGCATGGTTTTTTGATTTCAAGCTCATTAAAAAATGAAACCATTCGAGCATAGTTTTTGCGTCTCTGCGGAAACCTCGTTAAAAAATGAAACAGAGGTTTCGAGGATAGTTTTTGTGTCTCTGCGACAACCTCGTTAAAAAATGAAACAGAGGTTTTGTGGATAGTTTTTTCGTCTCTGAGGCAACCTCGTTAAAAAATGAAACAGAGGTCTTTGAGCATAGTTTTATACTTTCAAGCTCGTTAAAAAATGAAACCCTTTGAGGATAGTTTTTTCGTCTCTGTGGCAACCTCGTTAAAAAATGAAACGAAGGTTACGAGCATAGTTCTTTTTTCTATGTCAAGCTCGTTAAAAAATGAAATAGTTTTCCCCCTCTCTGTTTGAGTCAAGTCCTTCGTCTAGTATTTGAAGCTTCATTTCATTCTCCTTTGCAGTTGGATGAAACGAAGCTTTGGGGGCATTTTCCTCAGCCTCTGGACTTCATGCTGAAGTTGAGCTGCTAGTTTCTTAAGCTGGGGGATAAGTACCAACCATCCATGTGTTTTGTGTTGGGAAGTTGCAAGCATAGTTTTCTATGGTTCAAGCTTGTGTAAAAATGAAACCACCTACCTCAAGCATAGTTTCCTTTGGTTCAAGCTTGTGTAAAAATGAAACCAATTCCAAGCATAGTTTTGTTTAGTTTTTAAGCTTGTGTAAAAATAAAATCTATCCCAAGCATAGTTTTGTTTTGTTTTTAAAGCTTGCGAAAAAATGAAAACAATCCCGATCTTAGTCTTTGTTCTTTCTCATGCTCGTTAATACATGAGAATAAGTTACCAAGCTTAGTCTTTGTTCTTTCTCGTGCTCGTAAATCAATGAGAATGTAACCGAGTATACTTTTATCACTTTTTCAGAATCGTAAAGGTTATACGAAAAAGAAACCCCATGGAGTCTCCTTTAAGCTCTTTTTAGACTCTCTAAACATGAAAAGATTGCCGAGCGATCTTGCTATTGTCACACTCACTAAAGTATTTGAAATATGCGTCTTTCGAGTGATAGTTTAACCCTTTTTCGATCTCGTTGGACTATTGTATGAAAAAAGAATTGAGAGAGTTCTCTTTTAAGTGTTTTACCAAACTCTATAATCTTGAAAAACCTTCAAGTTTTCTATCTCTAGACTCGTTAAAAAAACATTGACAAACCCATGATGGGACCGAACCACTCCTTCTTAGGGTTCGTTAAACATACTTCGAAGGAATCATCCGAAGGATGAGCTTAAATCAACAAGCATATGTTATCCTCCTCAAGCTTGTGTAAAAATAAAGAGGTACTCGCCAGAAATGGTGGGGGAAAAATTGGGAAAGAAATGTATCTAAACCTGTATTCTGTGGAAGAGTCACTTTTGAACATGATACCCTTTCACTTGCTTTGTGTCTAGGTTGGAAAATCCACTTGTCTCCTGATCATACTCCTATAAGATTACAAATTGGTCTGTGGTCCTTGTTGTTGAGTCAGTGTTTCCAAGACAGTTGTCGTGTCGTCAATCCGTTCAAAAAGATGTCCAACCTGAAAAGCCTTCTATTGTGTCGGCCATTTCTACAGTCTTTAAAGCCTTCTATTGCGTCGGCCATCCCTGAGTCAGTCCTGAATCACTTGTTACTCTGATCTATATCAAATCTTGTTACTTGTTTCATGTCATTGATGTGGGATACATTAAGGCCCTCCTATGACGAGTCTTTTCTTGTCAACTTCAACTCATTATCCAAGAATTAGACTTAGAAACCAATTGGTACCTTGGAACTTGCATGCCTCAATGGCAAGTTTCCTCACTTTCGACAGTGGGTTTTCATTATTGACCCCTGATCGGGAGATTTCGCCAAGTGTTCGACTTCAGCTCATTTATTCACATTCGTTGGATTGTACTAGTGTACCTTGGGAGTCATTGATATTAATGATGATTTCCCTCGCACTTGTTAACGGTATACACTAATGACCGGTAATCAAGTGGTTTCTACCATGTTCGACTTCAACACNGACATCAAACATCAAAATCCAAGTATTTTTCCTTCTCTCTCCCTTGAAAGTTAGTTATTGCAAAGTCATTATTTTCAACTGACTGCTTGATTTGAGTTTGAGAGTGGTCTTTTAGGGTATCACTCTATTGTGGCCCTGACCCATAGCCATAGGACATCATTTTATATAAAAATGGATGACATGGAATGACACATGGATGATCATGTGGCATGAAACACCATCCTCCTTTTTCCCTTCATCAACAATTTTCAAATTCTTTTGGATGAAGCAAACACCTCACCAATTTTGCTAACCCATCCATCAACAATTAACAATTTCCTTTCGTAAAACAAAATACTTATCCAATCTCACTGATATGACCATCGAACATCGATTATTTCTATTGGTGAATGAAACAATTCACCAATATTTCTGATATGACCATCGAACATCGATGATCTCTCTTGGAAAACCAATTGTTCCCACAAATTTTGTCGAATTCCAATACTTAGAAATTTTCAACAAAAAACTAGGATGAACTTGGACCGTTGATATCCAAGTAAAAACAATATTAAGTGTTGATTCACCATAATTCACCCAACTTTGCTTACAAGTATCGATCATCGATCTGCTCCATTATGCCAACTTCGAAAATGGATCTTGATGGTTGATTTGCTCCATTTTTCCAACCTCCAAAATAGATCTTGACCGTCGTTTTGCTCCATTTTTCCAACCTTCGAAAATGGATCTCAACTGATAATTTACTCCATTTTTTCAACTACGAAAATCTTATAAGTTTAGATCAGTCTACGATGAATTTGGGTAGTTGATCTTGAAATCAAACACGATCTTGGATGTCGATCAATCAAACCCTCCTAACTTTTTCAACCACCATTAAAACATAAAATTTGTCCTTCCAAGCCATATTTAGCTCTACAACTCTTCATATTAATATCCTTGATCACCCCTTAGATGGTTTGAGGGAAAATTTACTTGAATGTTTCTAAAGCAATATGGGTATTTCACTCCGATTTCCCCAATTTCCCCAAATCCACACTAAAAAAATGTAACAACAAATTTTACCAAATTCACACTGGTCCTTGGCCCATACAGGTCTAGTGTCTAACCAAAATATATGATACCAATCTATAATGTTCCCCGACTTAACTAAAAATTATTAATTTGTGAAATACACATACAAATAAAAACTTTCTGCTAAATACATTCATGTAAATTAAAAACTACTTAATCATACATATTTAACTATTATCTAAATGCATCTATAACATGATGAAATAACACATGAAGGAGTTTAATAACTCATTATAACAACACATAATTCATTTTCATACATAAAGTTAATGCACAATAACTAAACTCATAATGCAACACATAAAAGAGATAAAAAAAACTTATCTTTTTAAAATAGTTGTGAAACCAACTTCTTGGGATGAACAATTTTCCCAAAAATATACTTTTTGTTCCAAATATCAACAAAAAATCACCCCCGATATAGGGATAGAAATCCACAAAATAGAGTGGCTCTCACTTTCCACTCACAACTCAATTAATCCTGCAACCCACTGGAATTCTCCTACAACTATCTCGATTTCCACCATCTCTCTTCCTATCGACCATCCCAACCCAAGAAATGTACCTCTTCACTTCTCTTAGTCCATATGACATCCCATTCATTTATTAGGGTATATCTGGTGCAGGTAACTAGAAATATCACTACTTGGAAACTCAAGGGATCTCATTTCTAGGAAAAATACCAAGAAACAAAAAAAATCACTTGTTTCTCTAGTGAAACTCTCATAGGAGTTCACTCTTTAGGCTTGACAACCTGGATCTTCTACAATCCTGAAAAAATTGCTTCTTCTGTCTTCAAGTCCAAAAATTCTCCAAAATTTACCCTGCATTTTTACTCGAGCTCCAATTCTCTTCTTCCATATTTTCTACTTGTTGTTCATGCAAAACCATCATTGTTTATTTTTTCTCTCTTGGCCATATAAATTTTTCCTCCATTTTTTTTTCTTACCTGACCTATAGTCTTCCCTAAGATGATTGTACTTCAGCCCCATTCTCCCAATAAATATGGGATGTGACTCATCATACCCACTCTCTTACATTGATTCAATGATTGAGTTCTTCTACACTCAATGGAAATAGAAGGTTCACTCTGTTAGCGACATTTCTTGTCCTAGGCACAAGAGTATTCGGGTCTGCAAGTTGCACGAGAAGCGCCCGAGCGCAGCATGGAAAAATCTCATTCTAAGGCTTCCCATCAAGAAGGTGGGTTAAATTACGTTGTCAATAGCCTAGATTCATCCTTAAGAGCAGATCAACGGTCGACGAGATATTAGGACTACCAATTTGACTGATGTATAGCATCAAAGTAAGTGGTTATATGCCAAGACTGAATCTGAGTCGTCCGATCCCGCGACACATAGTGCGAGATCTAGTCGGAATATCAGCATTCGGGAGTTCGAAGGGTGAAATTCCATCATCATATCACATATCGAAACCCCGAACCCTGGAGTGCCGAAAGCGCCCAGAGTCGGGCCCGCAGTATCGCGAAGCAGCCTCAACCGTTCATCCTCAGGAGACACTTGACGTGCGATTAGGCTCCTCACCTTTTCACCCATCGCAAATTCTAAATGCAAGGAATAGCCCCGTCATATTCCCGATGCGCGAGGTACCGGGAGTGTCTAGGACCCAGGCCCACAGTATCTTCGGGAGAGCTCAGAGCCGATAGATCTAGAGGGATGCGTGGCACCAACTCAATCCATCTCGGCGTTTTGCTCATTGCGATTTTAAGAAGCATGGATCAACCCCTTCTTATTCGTGAACGTCGAAAGCATTTTGAGAATAGACATAGGGTCATGGCCCGTGGTCACTTGGGAAAGAAAGGAGGTATGCAAAAAGGGGCCAAGGGCGTCGAGCCTAGTTGCCGAAAGGATGATCGTGATCTCCGTGCACCAACTGATCCAACCTCGATCCTGGTTTTCGCCTGGAGTAAATGAGGATGAGAAGGGGTGGTTGAAACCTCTCCTCAGGCATTAAGTGTAAAGTATGGATAATATGACAAGCGGTCTGCTCGAGAGGGTCCTGTGTACCCACTTTTCTCAAGAAGCCATGCCAAGTCCTTGACCCGTCGGAGGAGGTCTGCACATGCAAGCTCGACACTTAATGGCTCAGCTACTCCCCTTGCAGAAGCCATGTGCAGTTAAGGTGGCGTCTGACAAAGAATACCTGTCCGATTTTGGCTGAGAGGACACCAAGCCTTGAGCGACTGGGCGTGCTTCTGTTAGGCATTTTTCTTTGAGTATATGAACTCAGTCTTGGTATTTTGTAAAGTATTGATGATTGAGCAAGGCTCCTGGGGGTAAACTTTAATGAAGCATTGTTTACTTGGTTATGTTTGGACTCTTGAGACTTCTTGTCTTATGAATGTCAGTTTTTATTTCGCGTCTTTGTTTACACTATATTAGAACAACTCGGAATTGGAGAATCTAGTCGAGCGGTAACTGTTATAGGATGATGTAGAGTTTGATCACTGTAACAGTTGCACTGTTTCTAATCGGTCCCTATGATTTTCTTAGCGTTGAATGACTTGGAATTGGAGAATCTAGTCAAGTCCCCCCTCTCAGTTCCTCAAAGCTCTGAACCAGAGGATCTCGCATCCAGAGTTTTTCTTCTACAAATTAATGAAAGGCTTGTTGCCTGAGGTAGTTTGTCCACTCCTCTCACCAAGTCTTCAACCTACTCATTATCAAATCAACCCACTGACTGAAGTTAGATCAAGACCCCTTTGTTCCTCACATGCCAGACCCAGTCCCTGAGTTAGAGTGATATCTTCTCGAGTCCCTACCCATTTGATCACCCATTAAAACTATCGTGACATAAAACTGATGGGCGTCGGGCTCTGCTCCTACTGCAATCCAAGAGTGACAACCGTCGCCAACATTTCTGGCACCGTTGTCGGGGATGAAGTTGAAAATTTTCCCCGGGATTGAACGACATTGAGCCTCTGATTCTGAAGGTGCATTGGGTATCGAAGTCTTTGAAGATTGCTACTATGCACCTAGTGACTCGATTGTGACGAATCCACTGTGACGAACCTGCCATGGTAATTGTGGCTTTCAGAGGCAAACACACGCGGTCCCATCCACATTTGCCTCTAGCTGCACTAGAAACTGATCTGGAGGTCGTTCTCAGGAAAGGAAAGGCCTCTGAAGGAGAAGCTTCTGCCATCGAACCAGGTAATCCACCATCTCCTTCTATAAGAGCTCCATTTTCTCTTCCTCAGTTTCCTAGCAGACTGCTTTCTGAAGTTTCCCGTTTCCTAAATTTCGGGAGTGTTCCTGTTGAGGTTTCCCCCCTGGGTTCGAGATTAGAGGGAGAAATCCTTGTCACTCCCATTTCTCCTGAATCCGCACCCTGGCATAGACCCAGGACCACAGAAGATTTCCCCACTCCTGTCTTTACCGCTCCTCCTCTTGTTATTGTTGCTGCTTCTATGTGAAGGGGAACATCAACCGACTTAAGCTCGCTAGCCTTCTCCCTAAATCCCCTATTGTTTCCCACTCCCCTTAAAAGCTCATCCCCAGTATCCTCTTTTTGAGCTCCTTCTCCTCAGAGTTCTCCTCCACACAATATCCCTATGGTAGGAGCAAATCCCCCTATGACCAGAATGGAGGCCATTATAGCTGCTAGGTATGCTCCCCTCATGCTACCGTAGCCTCTCAATGCCCTCCCAGTAGATGGTTACCTCAAACAGCTGCCCAGGTTTACAGGTGAGGGGGACATAACTGCAGAAGAGCACCTAGAAGCCTTTTACAGTTTCACAGATGATAATAACGTCATGCATGCAGACGTATGGATGAGGATTTTTTTCCATAGTCTCCAAGGCGAGGCTAGAAAATGGTTTAAGGCCCTTCCTCCTGGATCTATTGATGGGATCGAAGCTTTAGATAATTCCTTTTTAAGACAGTGGAGAGATAAAAATGACTTCATGTATTACATGACAGAGTTTGGGTCTTTGAAGAGAAAAGAAGGAGATTATGTCTCCGATTTCTCCAAGAGATTTAATAAAATGTACAACAAAATCCCTGCTGAGATAAAACCCTCTGAAGCCTCTGCAAAGATCACTTATGCTAGCGCCTTTGATCCCTATTTCTGCCTCTTGTTGAGGGAAATAAGAGCTACTACTCTGGCCCATATGTAGGATGCAGCCGTGGAGGTAGAATCTAATATATTGGTTGTTGACCGACTCAGTAACACTGCTGGTAGAAACATATCCAGGCAGAGGCCTGAAGCTTCCTCATCCAGTTCCTCTCCCCTGCCCTTTCAGATAGATGAGACATCTAAGGTACTCAAGTCACTTTCTGCTAGAATGGAAAGATGGGAGTTAGAAGGGAATCCCATGTACATAAATCCCCAGAATGCTGATGGTAGAGGTTGCAGGAGACCTGATAACAATGGACCACGGGCCTTCCCAAGGGAACAAATGGAAAAGGATAGAGAAGATCAAAGGATTCAAACCCCTCTCCAAAATAACCTGGATACTCACAAGGGAGGGGAGGAGATAGACAATTTCGACCCCAAAATTCATTGTGTTGAAGAAGCTCCTCCTTTTCCCCATTTGACCCAGTCTGCATATGAAAAATCCCTAATGAACATCCAAATCCATGAGTTAGGTAAGGGAGAAAGGGCCGGTCACACCTCTAACAGATACAATCTCAGGTCAAGAAAGAAAGAAGGAGACTTTGACAGCCAAGACTAGCCCCTCATAGCAAATAGGCCTACTAAGTCTGCGACAACCACTACTAAAGAAAAGAAAACTCAGAGTGCTTCGCCAGTAGCCAAGGAGCTTGTCACTGAGGTAAGGGAAGCCCCTAAGCCTAGCCCCTCCTTCAATTTTGAGCATGAGATTCAGAAGATTAGAATTCTTGTACCCCTATCTGAACTCATTAAAACGAAGATTTCAAGAGGTCCCTCTCCAAGTTGCTACAATCTGAGTCCCCCCAGCCTCCCTCTGACTCAGTGAACCTTCAAGATGAGAAACCAGCTTTCATCCTAGGTCCCATGGTAAAAGACATAGATGATTCATCCCCTCCCTTCTACACCTCCCTGAACATACATGATAAAGTGATACATAACTGTCTCATGGACTCAGGGGCTTCCCATAACCTTATGCCCAAAATAGTAATGGAAGAGTTGGGACTGGAGGTGACAAAATATTATCATGATTTGTATTCTTTCGACTCAAGAAGAGTGTAGTGTCTAGGATTCATCAAAGACCTGGTGGTTTCTTTGTTTCAGCTACCTATGAAGAGTGTGGTCACGGATATTGTGGTAGAAGACATTCCCCCCAAGTTTGGCATGTTGTTGTCAAGGTATTGGATTAAAAGACTTGGAGGAACGTTACAGATGGATCTCACATACGCCACCATTCCGATCTTTGGAGGGGAACAAAGGAGGTTGTATAGAGAAGCCCAGCTAGCCTATATTGTCAGTAATGAACCAAACCCCACTAATCACCCCATCTTTGCACTTGACACTAATCTAGGGTCTAGTTTGTTAGAGATCACTAGAGTTCCCGAGGCCCCTTTACAGATCAGAAAGAAGCCCATTCTTAATCAGCAAATACCCCCTCCAACCACCTCTGTTTGGAAGATGTTCTTTGACGGAGCTTCCTCCAGTATAGGCGCAGGCGCTGGAGTGATTTTCATATCTCCCTACCAAGTGACCATATCCCTGTCATACAAGATGGAATTTGAAACTACCAACAACGTGGTGGAATATGAAGCTCTTGTTCTGGGTATGAGAGCTGCAAAAGAAATAGGAATCAAAGAGGTGTCAGTGTTCGGAGATGCAGAATTGATAATCCAACAAGCCAGGGATATTTATCAGGCCAAGCATCCTCGGTTCAAGAGTTACAGAAACGAGGTATGGGACCTGATTGATAATTTCTTCTCAGCTTTCAACATTACTTTTATCCCAAGGGAAGAAAATGCCTCGGCCGACTCCTTAGCAGTCTCGGCTAGTCTGTTCAGGATCCCTCTGCCGCCGAAGATCCATGGCGAGGTTGAAATAAGATATAGGCCATCCATCCCAGACAATGTAAAGAATTGGGAGGTATTCTAGGAAGATCTTGGAATTAAAAGTTTCCTTCTGTCCGTCGATGAGTTTTCGGCATTGCAAATTGATCAAGATCCTGATCCCGAAGGTGATCCTCCCTCTGAGGTATTTTTGAATAAAATTGTTAATCACCAGATTATTCACCTGCCTAGCAATCACATTCCAAGGGGACTAGTCCCTTTAGAAAGACTGTTCGACAAGAATGATGTGGCAGTAAAGGGTGGTGTTTCAAATAGAGATGCTGAGACAACCGAATGCAACATTGGTACACAGGAGGAGCCTAAGTTTATCAAATTATTGAGCATCTTGACCAGTGAACAGAGGGTGGAATATACTGAGTTATTGAAAGAATTCGCTGATGTGTTCGCATGGGCCTATGAAGACCTCAATACTTACGACACATCTGTCATTGAGCACAAGATCCCACTGAAAGAAGAGGCTAAGCCATTTAGGAAGAAGTTGAGACAGATAAATCCCATGTTGTTGCCTGTCATGGAGAAGGAAGTGAAGAAATTACTAGATGCCCAAATTATCGTCCCCTTGAGATACTCCGAATGGGTGGCCAATTTGGTCCCAGTAAGGAAGAAAAGTGGAGAAATCATACTCTGTGTTGATTTCAGGAACCTGAACAGGAGCTCAAGGAAAGACAATTACCCCCTGCCCAATATGGAACAAATACTGCAGAGGGTAACTGGTGCATCTAGGATATCCATGATTGATGGTTTTTCTGGCTATAATCAGATATCAGTCATACTTGAGGATAGAGAAAAAATGGCCTTCACCACTCCTTGGGGCACATTCATGTATGCAAAAATGCCTTTTGGATTGATGAATGCAGGGGAAACATTTCAATGAGCCATGGACATAGCCTTCATCGGGGAGAAAGATAAGTTTGTGGTGATCTAGCTAGATGGCATAATAGTTTTCTCCAAGTCTAACAGGGAGCACTGCGGTCATCTAAGAAACGTTTTTTTGAAGTGTTGGAGGTTAAGCTTATCCTTAAATCCCAGAAAATCTTTGTTTGCTATGAAGGAGGGGAAGCTATTAGGCCATATAGTATCAGAAGAAGGAGTAAGGATTGATCCTAGCAGGGTAGAGGCGATTCAAACCCTGTCACTTCCTAGATCCAAGAAGGAAGTTCAGGCCTTTTTGGGGAAGATTAATTTCTTAAGGAGATTCGTCTCAAATTTTGCTGAGCTGGTGAAAAATATCACAGCCATGCTCAGGAAGGGAAATGAAGTAAAATGGACCACTGAGCCTAGGGAATCTTTTACCCAAATAAAAAGGGCATTGACTGAAGCACCTGTGCTGATCAGTCCTGACTATTCCAAAGGATTCCTAATTTTCTCTTTTGCTTCTTTTGATATAGTAGTGGTTGTCTTGCTGTAGAAAAATGAGGAAGGGTGAGAACAACCCATTGCCTTTTTCAGCAAAACATTAAGAGATATAGAAGTCAGGTATGAATTCATGGAAAAACAGGCCTATGCCTTAGTAAAATCCCTCAAAGCTTTCAGAGTCTACATCTTGCACTCAAAGGTGACCGCATACGTTCATTCAGCCTCTGTGAAGGACATCCTTGTACAACCCGACATAGATGGGAGAAGAGGAAAATGGATTGCCATGATCCTAGAGTTTGATCTGGAGATTAAGCCCACTAAGTTGATAAAGGGGCAGGGTTTAGCCAAGCTGCTGGCTGAATCCAATTGCAAATCCTTGGGGATTAGCTTCATCAACGCCCATTCAGAAAATCCACAGGCTAAGTTGACCAATAAGAATTCCCAGGGTGCCTTACCACTAGCAGCATGCACCTGGTACAAGGATATTTTGTATTTTTTAAAAGAATTGAAGCCTCCTGATGGAATGGGAAAAAGCAAGGCGAGAGATTTAAAGCTCAAGGCGGTCATGTATTGCCTCATTGACCAAGCCTTGTACTGGAAAGACCCTCTAGGGATGTTATTAAGATGCCTGGATCCGCAAGAAGCCCAGAAGGTTATAATCGATTTCCATAACGACCTTTGCGGGGGGAATCATTTTTGGAAAACCACAGCTCATAAGATCCTTAGGGCTAGATATTTCTTGCCTACTTTATTTGCTGATGTCTGCAGAGAAATCAGAGCTTGCATCAAATGCCAAAAGCTCTCAGGAAAGCAGCAACTCAAATCACTTCCATTAAAACCTATAGTAGCTTCAACACCTTTTCAATAGTGGGGGTTAGACTACATCGGAGAAATTCATCCTCCCTGAAGTGGCCAACAAATATGGATCCTGACTGCGACTGACTATTTCACCAAGTGGATAGAAGGTACCCCTACCAGGAGTACTTCTCACAAAGTTGTTATTATCTTCCTGGAGGATATCATAGCTAGATTCGGCTATCCCAGCAAAATCATCACTGACAATGCCACCTCTTTCAGGTCTGAGCCTTTGGTCAAGTTTTGTGAACAGTTTGAGATTTCGTTGATCCACTCTACTCCCTATTATCCTCAAGGAAATGGACTGGCGGAGTCTTCCAATAAAATTCTGATCAAGCTCATTAAAAAATTATTGGAAGACAATAAAAGGGCCTGGGATTCAAAGCTCAAATTTTCTCTATGGGTCGATCAGGTGACAACAAAGAAGTCCCTGGGCATCTCAACTTTCCAACTTGTTTATGGAACAGAGGTTGTTTTCCCTACTCAACTTTCTTTATCTGTGGAAAAATTTCTCCAGGACCTTGAAGGAGAGCATGACCATATGATTAGAAGGATTCATTAGATGGTGGAAGTACAACATATCAGAGAACAAGCCATGAACATGGCCTACCATCATCAACAGAAGATCAAGCAAACCTTTGACAGGAAGAGAAAAAAGAAAGTTTTTGAGCTGGGTGATCTGGTGCTCAAATGAGATGCACACAGGCAGGATAGGGGCAAGCACAGTAAGTTTGATGCCCTCTAGTTTGGGCCTCTCAAGATCTCTGAGGTGTTTTCAAACAACACCTACAGGTTGCAGGATTTGGAAGGCAAAGAAGTTTTTGATGGCCCAGTAATTGGGCATTTCTTAAAAAAATGTTTTTTGTAAGCCGTAGGCGGCTTCTTTTGTTTTGTAAATATTGTTTTTTGTTTTCGGCTTAATAAATGACTCCATAGCCCAACAACAAGGCACTGGATCTGCAGAAAGAGTCCTTAGAGCATCGCAGGGATGACTCTATCCCCCATGGAGCCTAATGTTAGCGACATTTCTTGTCTTAGGAACAAGAGTATTTGGGTCTGCAAGTTGCACGAGAAGCGCCCGAGCGCAACATGGAAAAATCTCGTTCTAAGGCTTCCCATCAAGCAAGAGGGTGAAGTTACATTGTCAATAGCCTAGATTCATCCTTAAGAGAATATCAACGGTCGAAGGGATATTGAGACTACCAAGTTGACTAATGTATAGCATCAAAGAAAGTGGTTATATGCCAAGACTGAATATGAGTCGTCCGATCCCACGACACATAGTGCGAGATCTAGTCGAAATATCAGCATTCAGGAGTTCGAAGGGTGAAATTCCCTCATCATCTCACATCTCAAAAACTTGAACCCCGGAGTGCTGAAAGCGCCCAGAGTCGGTCCCGTAGTATCACGAAGCAGCCTCAGTCATTCATCCTCAGGAGACACCTGGCGCACAATTAGGCTCCTCTCTTTTTCGCCCATTGCGATTTCGAAATGCAAGGAATAGCCCCGTCATATTCCCGATGCACGAGGTGCCGGGAGTGTCTAGGACCTGGGCCCACAGTATCGTCGGGAGAGCTAAGAGCCATCAGATCTAGATGGATGCGTGGTGCCAACTCAAGCCATCTCATCATTTCTCTCATCGCGATTTTAAGAAGCATGGATCAGCCCCTTCTTATTCGCGAACACCGATATCATTTTGAGAATAGACACAAGGTCACAGCCCGTGGTCACTTGGGAAAGAAAGGAGCTATGCAAAAAGGGGCCAAGGGCATCAAGCCTATTCACCGAAAGGATGATCGTGATCTCCGTGTGCCATATGATCCGACCTCGATCCTGGTTTTCGCCTGGAGTAAATGAGGATGAGAAGGGGTAGTTGAAACCTCTCCTTAGGCATTAAGTGTAAAGTATGGATAATCTGGCAAGTAGTCTGCTTGAGAGGGTCCTGTGTACCCACTTTTATGAAGAATCCATGTCGAGTCCTCGACCCATCGGAGGAGGTCTGCACACGCTAGCTCGACACTTAATGGCTCAGCTACTCCCCTTGCAGAAGCCATGCGCAGTTAAGGTGGTATCTGACAAAGAATACCCGTCCGATTTTGGCTGAGAGGACACCAAGCCTTGAGCGACTAGGCACGCCTCTGTTAGGCGTTTTTCTCTGAGTATATGAACTCAGTCTTGGTATTTTGTAAAGTATCGATGGTTGAGCAAGGCTCCTGGGGATAAAATTTAATGAAGCACTGTTTTCCTAGTTATGTATGGACTCTTGAGACTTCTTGTCTTATGAATGCCAGTTTTTCTTTCGTGTCTTTGTTTACACTGTATTAGAACGGCTTGGAATTGGAGAATCCAGTCGAGCGGTAACTGTTATAGGATGATGTAGAGTTTGATCATTGTAACAGTTGCACTGTTTCTAATCGGTCCCTGTGATTTTCATAGCGCTGAACGACTTGGAATTGGAGAATCCAGTCAAGTCCCCCCTCTCAGTTCCTCGAAGCTTTGAACCAGAGGATCTCGCATCCATAGTTTTTCTTCTACAAATTACTGAAAGGCCTGTTTCCTGAGGTAGTTTGTCCACTCCTCTCACCAAGTCTTCAACTTGCTCATTTTCAAATCAACCCACTGACTGAAGTTAGATCAAGACCTCCTTTGTTCCTCGCATGTCGGACCCAGTCCCTGAGTTAGAGTGATATCTTCTCGAGTCCCTACCCATTTGATCACCCATTAAAACTATCGTGACATAAAACTGATGGGCGTTGGGCTCTGCTCGTGTTGCAATCTAGGAGTGACTTCCGTCGCCAACACACTCAAAACATTAAAATCAAAAAAAAAAATTGGGAATTAAACTCATGAATACAAACCCCCTTTCTAGACCACTCCTCTCTTATGGATTAATCATCCCCCATATTTGTCCATGTCCCCTCAATAATTTTCATCACATTTTATTTATTAAAATTCATAAAGACAGTTCGCATATACATCTCTTGGCCACATCTATATATTATATCTACATTACAAATTAATTAAACTAGGAATTATAGTGGGGACGTTACATGAGTTCATAGGTTTTGTAGGTTATTAAACTTCTATTCCCTGTGCATAAATACTCCAACCAAATTTTTATGCTATAAATAGATCCATTGGGTGGAGGATAAGATGAAGCACCCTTATTCTAGAAAACTTCTACTTAACTCTATAAGTAATTAGTACCATGTTTTTAAGACCATCCCCTATTCCTATAAACCCTTGTTTCCAACAACATTTCCCTCATTATGCCATTGAGAGAAAGATACCCTTTATCTTTCTATCAATCACATGGAGTAAGGAGTATAGATATTAAGTTGTCATCACTAGTTCGGGAGGAGGAATCCAGACATATCGGCTTCTCAATTTCTTGAGTGAGATGAAGAGGTGTGATATGACTAGTTTAACATTATACTCTCCTCCTCTTGAACCATAGTTGAGAAAGAAACCTACAAATCATGCTAGAATATTCATTTGAATAAAAAAGATTTTAGATATGGAGAGAAGAAAACAATTCCTTTATACTCCTCTTTTATGGTGATTTGAAAAGGAATCTTATGGTGGTAGGTGAGAGAGGGGTTATTCTTAACCATGGAGAAATACAAGTTTATAAGATCTATGCTTGTAGCCTTGTAATTGATCCAGATTATTTTCAGCACAAAATGAGAGAGGAGATATAATAAATAAATGTATAGAGATATATCAGATATCCAATAATATAACATAAATATATCAGAAATGCAACCATAAAAACAAAGATACAATAATACACAATTTCTATTAATGAGGGAAATGTACAAAACTGTAGAAATACAGAGTGAAAGATTCGCTAGAATGGTGGAAGCTTATCTATGAGAAGAGATGTGAAAGATACTCACATTCACAAGAAAATGATTGTTACATCGAGGTTCCAAAGGCCTTTTTAACATAAATAAAATCCAAAACCCTAACCCCGGAAGATGAAAAGCCAACAGTTTTATGGACCCCGTTTCGGGTATTTTGGTGTATCAACTTCTCGGGGGCATAACTTTGGAATACGATCTCCATTTGGGCCCCATGATAGATCATTGGAAAGGTATCATCAAGGAAATTCATTTTGGGGTCTTGATCAAAGCCTTTGGGTATCATTGAGGTGCTCGATCCCGAAAAAACTTCATTTCGGCCCTCAAAATGGCCCTGGAAGTTTAGGAACTGAAAAACTGCTAAAAATAATAAATTTCCGGAAGATTGTTTGGAGACAGTTGGAATAGGTGGGTGGCCACCGATATCCACCTAGATAAATCCTCCCTTATTAGGAATAAATTATCTTCATTGCGTTGAGTTCTTGGGGGAGAGGGAAAAGCGCTTGTTGAATCTGCATCTTGATGGGATGCTTTCCTTGCAAGAGAAGTTGCGTTTCTTAGCTTGTTGAAGGATGTCATGAACATGTGGCTGAAAGGGTTGGAAATTTTTAACCAGTCTGGATACATGAGATGACTGTGTGTAGAAGGAATCCTTACACTTTTCTTCAATCTTGTTGACTTGCTTCTGCTGGAAATAAGGTTCTTGGACTGAGGTTACAGTGTTTACGGTGTTCTTTTGTCCACCTTTTGAACATATTGTTAAGAAGATTAATTTTTTAGTATGAGATACTACCTTGCGACATTTTTTAGGTGGGACAGTAGTCAGAACTACCTCTGGTATCCTGTAGAGATGACCCCACAGAGTAACAATGACACTACAAAGTCGAGACTCATAGATAGCATGACACTTCCACATATATGGCTAGCCCAAGAGAAACTCACACACATACAGCGGGGAAACGTCACAGAATACCTCATCCTTGAAAGGATGAATATTGTATGACAATAGACATTGTTGACTGACACAAAGATCTTTTCTCTGGCGAAGCCACCCGATGTTGTATGGCTACAAATGTGGTGTTGTTGACAATCCCAACTGTTTGAGACCTCTGATGAGATGAGGTTCTTCTATATTATGCTATAAATAATAAAATGCAGTGAGGGCCCCTTCACCCACATCTATGAATGAAAAAGGTGCTCCCCCTCTTAAGGATCTTCTGGTTCTTCTAGTTGAATTGTTTCGGTCGCGAAAGTAGCAGTCGGGTCTGCGTCGACAATTTGTCTCCTACCAGTATTTTCTCAATCATATTCTGAATCATGGTTTGTCTCCTTGTATTTGATCTCGACCACTAATGACTATTTTGAGCGACATTCATTGGTGTTGTGCCAGGGGATTTTATGGAAATCACACTATTTTCCACTGTCCTTATTTTTCTTCCCATGCCCCTTCTTTTCCTGTGGCTTGGAATGGTTTTCAGGAGGTTGTTTTTTAGGTCCATCTTTATTATTCTTTGTTTTTTGCGTATTTGCAGAACCAAACTCCCATTTTTTTTCTGGTACTTAAATTTATGCTCGATTTTAACAACATATCGATAAGAAACACCCAATGATGAGATTCCCATACAATTCATTTTAGTTTGGATGTATCTGTGTAGAGCCCCACGATATTTTAGAACCAAATTTCACTCGGAGTCTTTGATACCCATCTTAGTGCGCAAGGTATGGAAGGTATTCCTAAACTCTAGCACTACTTGGCCCCTCTCTTTCCACAGTGTGGTCTATCTCATGTATTGGTCGTCATAGTTACCAACAGGGTAATATTGTTCCTTGACCACATCCAGAAAAAAATACCAAGTGGGCTCAACCCCATATATTCCCGACTCGTATGCGAAAATTTTATCCCAGTAATTTTCCCACCAGTGTTTGACATGGGGGAGAGCCTTAAGGAATGTGAAGGTAATCTTTTCCCTGTTAGAGAAATTGTGAACAAAGAAATAACCTTCTAGCAGATTTAACCATTTTTCTAGGGCATCCTCATCTATCTATCCTTCAAATACAGGAATATCAAAATTAACATGTACCTTGAAAGGTGAGGTGCCTCCAGAGTGGATTCATGATGAAGACATGTCATTTTTTATCAGCAAGCATTGAAGGAGGTGGGAAAAATTATCCATCATTTCATCCCTCTTTCGCATGAGAGCTTGCTCAATAAAAAAATTAATAGAATCGTCTTCTTTGTCGTTTTTATTTTCTTCCACCATGGAGGGTTTCTTGGGTGTGTGGGATAGATTTTCCTCAAGAGATATAAGATCGATATCTAACTTACTATACTTGAACCTCATTGGGGACATGCACTGAAAAACGATCAAGAACATCATGCTCTGATACCACTGATCCATATTATTTTTGGCATGAAAAGAGAGTGGAGATATAATAAAGAAATGTACAGAGATATCTTAGATATCCAATAATATAACAAAAATATACGAGATATGGAACCATAAAAATAGAGAAACAGTAATACACAATTTTTATTAATGAGCGAAATGTATAAAATTGTAGAAATATAGAGTGAAAGACTCACTAGAATGGTGGAAGCTTATCTCTGAGAAGAGATGTGATGGATACTCACATTCACAAGAATATGATTATTACAATGAGGCTCCAAATTCCTTTTTAAAATAAATAAAATCCAAAACCCTAACCCCAAAAGATGACAAGCCAACAATTTTGTGGACCCCATTTTGGGTAGTTTGGTGTATCAACTTCCCGTGGGCATAACTTTGGCATACAATCTCTGTTTGGGGTGAATGATAGCTCATTGGAAATGTATCATCGAGGAAATTCATTTGGGGGCTCAATAAGAGCCTTCGACTATCATTGAGTTTCTCTATCCCAAAAAAGCTTCATTTTGTCCCTCAAAATGGCCTTGAAAGTTTAGGAACAAAAAAAATACTAAAATAGTAAATTGCCAAAAGACTGTTTGTGTAATACCCCAAGCACAAGCCCCTGTTGAATTATAATGATGTTTATAGGATGGTGAGACAAGTATTTATAAGTTGGGAGGATTATGTGTTCATTAGGCCGGTGAGCCTATATGCTAAGGCCAGTGAGCCTATTTTGTATATGTAATTATGCAGATCATTAAAAACAATACATGATTGTGTTAGACCAACCAGGAAGAAAGAGTTATAGGGGACTAAGCTCCAATAGGAAGGGAAAGGGAAGGGGTTTGAGAGGATAGGAAAATGGTCTAAGATTGAGGGCTTACCCCAAGGGAATATAATAATGTATTTCCTAAATTACTAGAGTTTGGGAAATAAAATTTATTATCCCAAGTTCCTTTGGGGAGAGGAACGAACTCCAAGTGGAGAGGAATGATATCCTGGAGAGACAAGTTTCATCCAGGATGCATGCATATTTATGTGGGAAATTCTATCATTGTGGGGTTTTTCTCTCACCATTATGACCATTCTTCCCATCCTTTGCCCCATTCCCTCACACACTGAGTAGGCGCACAGACATCCATTTATTCCATTGTTGAACCCTCTGCCATCGTGAACCTCTGTAATTTGTTGGGCCCTCCCTTGCCTTCCCTGATTTTTCTACACTTCTTACCTGGTGGACTTAAGAGATAGACATAAGAAGCATGTTTTCAGGCTTATGGTTTGAAGAGGCCGATTGTCAGGCACGTGGGTTGAAGAAGAAGGTTGTCAGGCCTATGAGGAACTCTCTCCAGGTGAAAGAGATATTTGGGGAAGTGATTTCTCCTAGAGGGAGTCCAGCTGTAGCTACAATGCTCAGAGAATTCCTCATCCAACCTATTGTTGAAGCCCTGGAAGGGAACTGGAGCAACTGATGGAATATGGAACAGTGAAGGTGTATATTCCTAGGGTGGGACATGCATGCAGGGAATGAGAGTTTATGAGTGGTGGGAATAAGTAGGATCCTTGGAGGGAATCCCTCCTATTTCATTGTGCAACTTTCCATAGTCTCAACCTAGCCTAGCATTTCTTTTACCCTGGGTGGAGTTTAGTCCCAACTCAGTGGTGACCCACTACTGATAGCTTGGAGCAGCGTGGTCTAAGGCTGGGAGGTTTGTGGAATGTCTGCACACAGTCTTTGGATTTAATAAAAATATAAGTAGCAATTCTATGTTAATTTTATGATGTGTATCTTGTACATGTGTTATAATGTTATCATAATTGCTTGTATATGTTGCATGTATGTTTTTATTGTCAATTCCGCCTAAATCTGTGTATGAACAAAATGCTTATCTCTATTTAAATTTGCATTAGATATATATATGTATATCAGAGTAGTTTGGTTTTGAAGTAGTGGTGTTTCCCCGGCTTGGCTCGTCGAGGGACGTTACAATTTGGTATCAGATCCCATGGTTTGAACACTGAACATGGATGGGCCATGAATGTAGAATTTGGAGTGAACAAATTCCATAAGGAATTGATGTACAAAGTGCTAGGAAGGCACTGAGGGAACACCATGGCTGTGTTTCAAAGCTCATGAGGTATAATAGTTTGATAAAGCATGACATATGTGGTATTGGGCCACAAAGTTAAATTTGGGTCATTGGATCTGTTTGGAAGAAGACATATCCCCCACAACCATCATATTTGGAGAAGGTGCTTGGAGGTTAAGCATAAAAGTCCTTCAGAATTCTCCCCTCTAGTCGTTTTAAAACTATAACATAGAAAAATGCCAAAGTACCGAAGTCCAGAACCAATCTGGACCGTCCATTTCTAGGGACACATGTCTGCGGATTAAGTGACGTTTGAAATTCAACAGTCTGGGGGTTGTGGGGTGTTCAGTAGTGAAATCCTTCGAAGTCTCAGAGTTATTCTCAACCGTGGATCATTCAGGAGGAGGAGAAGCATTGGATTTCTCTTTTGGTTTGGTGATTCGATGTTCAAGGATATCCATTGGAGGTTGTGCGATGAATAAATCATCGAATTCCCGAAGCAATAGAAAGAAGTCGTTGACAGTCGATAGTTCGGGAGTTTTGACAATGTGTATATTTGAAGAATCACCGAATTCTTGATTCACCGAAGTGACATGACATGATGATGTCATCAGGGTGACATGGACCAAAAGGAAGTTCGATAGTTTGATAGTTTTGAGAAAGTTTCGATGATAAGAAATCCCCAAAGTCCCAACGCGTCGGATATGATGTGGCATGATGACATCACCTAGGGTGATGTGGACCTACCTAGGTCTGCCACGTGTCACTTGTTTTTATACTTTTGATAGGCCCTTAGAACCGATTTGGACATGACATGTGTCACTCGATGGTGGGGCCACATGTCACCACTTTGATTGGTGATTGTTGTACTATATGGGCCCTGAGAGGTTAAGAAGTTAGGGAGTCCGACGTTGGGGGAAAAACTGTTGGAAGAACTTCTAGACCTCCCAAGTCCCGGAGTCCTGAAATCCCAGAGTCTCAAAGTTCTATAGTGACATGGCTAGACGACGTCACCTGGGGTGATGTGGACACACAAGATGTGTGCCACATGTCAGTGTACTATGTACTTTTGAAAGGATGATTTTGTAGTTAGAAATTGACACATGTCACCCCTCATATTAGGCACATGTCCGCTTCTTGGAATCTTCCATGTAGCACATGGGTGTGCAGTACTAAGTGGAATCCAGGAGTTCGCCACTTCGGTGTTCGAAAGAAATGGATTGAGATGAAAGAGAAAATCCCCAAAGCTCCGAAGAGTGGAGTAAATCCTCACCGTTCATTAGGAGAGGACACGCGACAGTAGATCCTGTGGTCCGGAGGATTCAAGGCATAAATAGTTGAGGTCGAGGAATTTTGGAGGCTCAAAATCCATAGTCCATATCAACCGTTGATCACAAAGGATACATGGTACCAGATCCCAAGGTCCATAGAAGTGGTAATATGGGGGATTTTAGTTGTAGGTTTCTTGAGTCAAGAACTCCTGGAGGGTAGGAGTTAATCTCGACCGTTGATCGGGAGATGACACGTAGAAGCAAGAGAGAGGATATCTAATGAGTCGACACTTCGAGAGATTTGTAAAGAAGTGATTTGGAAACTATCAAAGCTTGGATTCCAAAATATCCTATCCACCATAGATCTAAACAAATAATGTGGACCGTTGATCCATCGTCCTTCACGATTTGTCCAGTTCAGCGGTCTGGGATGTTTGTGATGTGCAGAAAGGGAAACCTCTGAATCTATGGAGCCCCAAAGTTCCAAGGCTCCGGATAAAGACCTATATGTTAGCGTTGGGTTACATCCCTTCGTCACATGAATTAGGGGGCCGAAAAAAGGGACTAGCGCCCGAAAAATTGTTTTAATAACAGGAAAGGGCTTAGAGAAAGAGCCGATGGGATTTTTAATTGTACATATCTACACCTAAAGAAGTAATGAAGGCCTATAAAACTGAAGGAGTGATCCAACATGGATCTAAGAGCCAATTCAAATCTGAGTTGGAAGAATCCATGTACAAGATTGCATCACTGAAAAGACAAATTGTTCAAGTATCCATAATTCCTGCTCAAAACTCAGAATTAAGCATGGAAGCAGGCATTGGAAAGGTCCTGAATAATAAAATATATTTGTTCACCCATAAATTGGATCTGAAAAACCAAATTTTCAGGAAATCATAAGAAAATAAGTTTGATATATATTAATGAATCAAAATGGTTTGTGTTTTCTTGAAATTATTAAGTACAATTAGCCTGAAAAAATTCTATTGGCTACATATTTTTGCAGAATTAATAACTATCATATCAAAATCAGCATAGAGTGCATAAGTGATAGATGATACATAGGTAGTATACAGTCAAGAAGATGAAATCAAATATTTGAATCTCCAGTTCGGTATGGAAGGAACAAAATCCAATGGACATGGAGGAGGAAGACATAAATCTGGCTGAGACCCTCAGAAAATTGTAGACAAATGTAAAGAGCCACAAGGTTGATAATGAGAGGCTTATGAAATCCAAGGAACAACAGGAAGACTTCAATATGAGTTTAATGAAAATCATGGACATAATTGAAAAGAAGTTAGAAAAGGAGAGTGGCTCCAGCAAATCAGGAAGCCATGAGACCCTTGAGGAAAAAGGAAGATCAAGGAGTGGTAGCAGACATCACCATCACTCTGAAAAGAATTCCCATAAGAGAGAACATGATATCTCAAGTCAATCCCCTATCATGAAGCATCATAGGATATTTGGGGTGGATGAATTGAAAGGAGAAATGAATAATATCAAACCTCCCACTTTTGAGGGTGAACAAAAGAAGGATGAAGATGTTGAGACGTGGTTTCTAGGCATGAGGAAGTACTTCCAATTGCATAACTATTCTTCTCATATAGAAGGAAAAGTTTCTATCTATCAATTGAAAGGAAATACATCCATGTGGTGGGATAAACTTGTGTAAGTGTAACACATCAAGGAGAAAAATGTGACTTGGAAGGAATTCAAGAGGCATTTTGAGAAGAAATACCTGACCAAGAGGTATTATGATAAAAATATGAAAGAGTTCTTTGAACTCAAACTGGGAAAAATGACTATTGATGAATATGAAAGGAGATTTTTAGAGCTTTTGAAGTATGTCTCCTTCATCAAGGATGAGAAAATGAAGATTCATAGGTACTTGAGTGGGCTTCCATCTTTCATCAATGATAAAATCCAATATGATGATCTCAAGACTTTGGAGGAAACCATAAGGAGAGAAAAGTGTTTATATGATCAGAATAAAGTAAATAATACTTTACAGAAGGCTTGGGAGGACAAGAAGAAGTTTAATATGGAACAAAGGAAGAATGGGAACAAACCACCCTTTTTCAGAAACAATCCTCAAGGAAATCCATCTTTTAGAGAGCATAGAATGGTTGAGGTCGGTGGGAAAATTCCAAGGGAGAAACCCATTCAATGTTGGGGATGTAAAGGAGGCCATAAGTATATATATTATCCTCACAAAAGTGACAAAGTGATAACTATCCACAATGTACAACAAGAAGAAATAGTGGAGGACATGGGCATAAGTGTACCTAGGATCTATGCAGCCCTGGACAATAAGCAAGCAGAGTTTCAATCACACATTATTGAAGTAGAAGGTATGATCAATAACCATGCCTTTACTATTTTAATAGAATCATGAGAAATCAAGAGATATTCAGAGTTACATAGATCCTAAGGTAGTGGAATTTTTTTTTTTTCCAAGAAGCAAGCATGAGAAATATTGGTTGGTACAATAGGCTACATGAACCAAGAGAAAATTTATTGAGCTAGTTAAATCATGTCTAATGGACATGAATGGGATAAGTACCAAGGAATATTTGAACATCATGCCATTGGGTTCATATGCCTATCTGATTGGAATGGATTGGTTGGACCAACACCATGTTGTCTTAGACTATCACAACAAGGAATTTATTTGCCTATATGAGGAAGGGAACCCAAGAACAATGCAAGGAATTCCTAGGGAAGTTACTATCTGAAAGATCTCAGCGATGTAGTTGAAGAAGTGTTAGAGGAAGGGCTTCCAAATATTCTCATCCCATATGGAGGAAGCACCTAAGGACAAGGTGCCAAATATCGAGGATCACTCAGTCCCGAAATATTTTGAGGATGTGTTTAAGGAGATACCAGGACTACCCCCAAAGAGAGATATTGATTTCTCTATAAATTTGATTCATGGAGCAACTCCAGTACCAAATACTCCCTACAAAATGAGTACACCAAAGTTGAAGGAGTTGAAAATGTAGCTTGAAGAGATTCTAAAGAAGGGGTATATACTCCCAAGTGTGTCACCTTGGGGTGCCCCAGTCTGGTTCGTGAAGAAGAAATATGGGACATTGAGATTGTGCATCGATTTCAGATAATTGAACAAGGTAAATATAAAGAACAAGTATCCTTTTCCAACGATCGATGATCTCTTTGATCAGTTGAAAGATGCAAGGATATTCTCAAAGATTTATCTCAGGTCAAGATATCATCAATTAAGGATCAAATATGAAGACATCAACAAAACCTCCTTCAAGACAAGGTATGGTCATTACGAATTCATAGTGGTGTCATTTGGGTTATCAAATGCAACGGTTGTTTTATGTTCTTGATGAAGGGTGTTTTCCGGGAATATTTAGACAAGTTTGTCATTGTAGTTTTGGATGACATCCTTGTATATTCCAAGTCATAAGAAGAACATGAGCATCATTTGAGGATTGTGTTGCAAGTGTTAAGAGAGAACCAGTTGTAAGCCAAATTGAGCAAGTGCTCATTTTATCAAAACCAAATTCACTATTTGGGACATATCATATCCAAAGAAGGGATAGAAGTGGACCCTGGAAATATTAAGGGCATTAAAGGGTGGACAACACCTAATAATGTGACAGAAGTCATATCCTTCATGGGTCTAGTTGGATACTATAGAAGATTCATTGTAGGGTTTTCGAGAATTCTCACTCAATCACTTCCTTGCAAAGGAAGGGGGTGAAGTTTCAATGGACATCAGAATGTGAAAAGAGCTTCCAACAATTGAAGCAGTTGTTAACCAGTGCTCTAATTTTGAGGATTGCTGATCTGAATGAAGATTTTGTGGTTTGCACAGATGCATGCAAAGAAGGACTTGGTGGAGTCCTCCGCCAGAATGGGTTTGTGATATGTTTTGAATCCATAAAATTGAAAGAGAATGAAATACTCTATGCCACTCGTGATTTGGATTTGGCATCCATAGTGCACTCCCTAAATAAGTGGAGGAACTACCTCATGGGAAAGAGGTTTGAGATGAGGACAAACCATAATGGTCTGAAATATTTATTTGATTAGCCAAATTTGAATGATAGGCATAACAGGTGGTTGGAATTCCTCTATGAGTATAACTTTGATATTAATCACATCAAAAGAAAAGAGAACAAAGTGGTTGATGCACTTAGCAGGAGAGTGCATGAAATGCATGCTACAACCATTAGCATGTATCAAAATGATATTAAAGATAGAAATTATGAGGCTGCAAAAGTTGATTTGTAGTACATGGAGTTGGTAACAAAATTTTAGCAAGGTAAAATGAAATAGAAAGTTGAAGATTATGAATTGGGAATTGATAGAATTCTCTTGTACAGGAAAATAATTTATGTACTCAATTCTCTTGAATTAAGGAGTATGATTTTAAAAGAGATGCATAATGTACCTTATGTTGGGCACCCATGATATCAGAAAATAGTTTTAACAGTCAAGAACCAAAATTATTGTCCAGGCATGAAGAAGGAGATTGTTGAATACATTTCTAAATGTTTGGAGTGTTAAAGGGTCAAGGCTGAGCATAGACACCTAGTTGGGTTGCTGCAACCATTTCCCATTCCTAAGTGGAAGTGGGAAGTGGTGACAATGGATTTCATCACCAAATTTCCCAGAAAAATAAAGCAAAATGATTCTATCATGGTGGTGGTGGACAAGATTACTAGAGCTACCCATTCATTCCTATGAAGGTTACTCAGAAAGAAACCAATGTCGTTGATATTTAAATGAGGGAAGTAGCACGCTTGCATGGAATACCCAAGACAATTATGTTTGACAGAGACCCAAATTTTATCTCAAAGTTCTGGAAGGGGTTATTCAAAGGGTTTAGAAAAAATATGAACTTCAACACAACTTATCATCTTGAGTCTGATGGGAAAACATAAAGGATGAACCAAGTGATAGAGGATATTCTAAGCATGCACGTGATGGAAAAACCATCTAAATGGGAATATTATCTACACTTGGTAGAATTTTCCTACAATAATGGGTACCAAGCATCACTAAAGATGATCCCATTTGAGGCACTTTATGGAAGAAAGTGCAACACACCAGTAAGTTGGGACAACCCAGCTGATAGAGCAGTGATTGGGCCAGAGTTTCTCAAAGAAATGGAAGAGAAAATGTTGAAGATTAAACATAATTTAAAGGCTTACCAAGATAGGAAGAAAATCTATGTTGACAAGGGCAGAACTCATAGGGAGTTTAAAGTGGGTGATCATGTTTTATTGAAGGTGACGGCCAACACAAGGTCCTTGAAGTTAGGAAATTGTTCCAAGTTGGAAGCCATATATTGTGGGCTGTTTGAAATCCTAGAGAGGATTGGACCAGTAGCTTACATGCTTGCATTACCCACATCTATGTATATACATAATGTATTCCATGTATTATTTCTTAAGAAATATATACCTGATGCTAATCATGTTATTGATTGGAATGTGATTCAAGTAGAGCAAGGAAGAACTTTTCAAGTGCATTTGGTACGCATTTTGGACTAGAAAATCAAACAACTATGGAATCAAGCCATAGGGCTTGTAAAGGTCCAATGGACATGGTACGGTCTCGAGGACACAACTTGGGAGCATGAATATTTTATGTGGGAAGAATAACTGCACATTTTTGAAGATTTTTGAAAATCTTGTTGTAATATATAAATATGATGCACTGAGGATAGTGCATAAATAAGGGGAGGAGATTGTAATACTCCAAGGTTGAGCCCTTGTTGAATTGTAATGATGTTTATAGGATGGTGAGACAATTATTTATAAGATGGGAGGCTTATGTGTTCATTAGGTCGGTGAGCCTAGATGCTAATGCCAGCGAGCCTATTTTTGTATATGTAATTATGCAGATCATTAATAAAAATGCATTGCTGAGTGTAGACCAACCACGAAGAAAGAGTTATGGGGGAATAATCTCCACTAGGAATGCAAAAGGAAGGGGGGTGAGAGGCTAGGAAAAAGGGGATAAGCTTGAGGGCTTAACCCAAGGGAATATAATAATGTATTTCCTAAATTACTAAAGTTTGGGAAATAAACCCTGTTATCCTAAGTTCCTTTGGGGAGAGGAACGAATTCCAAGTGGAGAAGAACAAGATCCTGGAGAGAGAAGTGTCATCCAGGATGTATGCAGATTTATGTGGGAAATTACATCATTGTGGGGGTTCGTTCTCACCATTCTGAACATTCTTTCCATCCTTTTCCCATTTCTCTCACATAATGAGAAGGCACACAGTCAACCATTTTCTCCATTGTTGAACCCTCTGCCATCATGAACCTATTTAATTTTTTGAGCCGTCCCTTTCCTTACCCAATTTTTCTACTGTGGTTACCTAGTGGACTTAAGAGATGGACAAAAGAAGCAGGTTGTCAGGCTTGTGGTTTGAAGAGGTAGGTTTTCAGGCCCGTGGGTTGAAGATGCAGGTTGTCAGGCTTGTGAGCAACTCTCTCCAGGTGAGAGAGATTGTTGGAGAAGTGATTTCCCATGGAGGGAGTCCAATAGTAGCTACAAATCTCTGATAATTCCTAATCTAGCCTATGCTGAAGCCCTAGAAGGGAAGTGGAGCAATCGATGGACTGTTGAACAATGAAGGTGTATATTCTTGGGGTGGGACAAGCATGTGGGGAATGAGAATTTGCGAGCGGTGGGCGTAAGCAGGATCCTTGGAGGGAATCCTTCCTATTGCAGTGTGCATGTTTTCGTAGTCTCGGCCTATCATAGGATTTCATTTACCCTGGGTGGAGTTCAGTCCAAGCTCGGGGGTGACCTACTGTTGATAGCTTGGAGTAGTGTGGTCTAAGGCTCGGAGGTTCATGTAAGGTATGCACACAGTCGATGGCTTTCATAAAAATATAAGTACCAATTATATGTTAATTGTATGTTGTGTATCTTGTAGATGTGTTATAATGTTATCAGAATTGCTTGTATATGTTGCATGTATGTGTTTATTGTCACTTCTGCTTGAATTTGTGTATGAACATAACGTCTATCTCTATTTATATTTGCATTAGGTATATATGTATATCAAGCAGTTTGGTTTTGAAGTAGTGGCGTGTCCCCAACTTGGGTGGTCGGGGGACGTTACAGTTTGGAGCCAGTTGGAATAGGTGGGTGGCCACCGATATCCACTTGGATCAGTAATATCTACTAATATTCTAGTCGAAGTGTATGCACTTTTTCAGAGCTTGAATCTAGAAAAAAATATCAACATCATGAACCTGATAATGGTGGGGGAATCTAAATTAGTTATAAGGCACATGATATTTGGGTCAACCCTGCTAATTTCCTAGCTCGCATCAATGATCGAGAGGATTATATTTGATAAAGAATCATTTGTAAATGTGAATTTCTTCCACATATTGAGAGAAAATAATATGGCAGTGGATCATCAAGACAATGCAACCACTTGCAAAAATATTAGGAATTTTTTTATTAATGGTAAGGAGTACTTTCAACTGGTCCCATGATCAAGTAATGAAGATACCACATATCAATCAATTAAGTTAGCACATGTCTTGTTGCATGAATTCATATCCCATGGAGAGGATATATGCGATGAGACCCTTCCGCTCTTGTTACATGCTCATATCTAACCTCTCGTTGTTTTATGGATACTCTAATCAAGTGTGGCATAATCAACATGGGAATATGTACTGGAGTTTTTTTTCATGGGAATTGGTGTTGGTGGTCTAGGTCTGATTCGACATCTGTAAGCTTTGGGCATAAATCGATGCTACTCAATCTTGGACCTTAGGAGTTCATGAAGGCCACTTTGGAGGAGATTTAATGGATATTGGTTAGCCTTATCATCTTGAGGTTAAATTCCCTCTTCTTTGATCCTATGTTAGTAGTTGCAGTGATACCAGTGGTAAGGTTTTTGTTTATTGTGAATTTTGGTTGGCTCTATATCTATCTTCAATCAACATTAGATATTTATATTTGGTTTGACATGAGGAATTCAAGCAACTAGAGTATTGTTCTTAGCTCTGTTTCAGACACGATATCTCGCATGATGGTTTTGCACCACAATCCAGGTAATTATTAGATTAGAGACATCTTCTCCCTACATCATTTCTAAGATTTCAGTGATAGGAAAATGGACTACATGGAATTCAGAGAGACTGGGAAAAACCTAAAACATAATTATTATTCCATAATAGATCATGAAAACAAGGCTTCATTCAATTTCAAAGAATATTTTAGTCTGAGAATCCAATTCTAGAGTCTAAATTAAGGTCATCATGGGTATTATTTTGCAACAAAAGAAACACATCAATACATTGGAGACCAAAATAAAGGAAGTGTGTTACTTTCTTGTCCAACTATATGTTGATACATGCTTTGTATCTCACACCTTAGTCCAGTTTACAAATTCAATCCTTGAAACAATAGAGAAAAAAAAATGCAGTCCATTATAATTCATCCTAAGAGAAAAGTAGGAAAATAGTAATGGGACTACAAAAATACTCCGAGGATGAATCTACTTGTTGACTCACATTTTGCCTCTTCACTATATATGTTATTCAAAGTCCTTATGTTATTAGTTATTTTAGTCGATTTTATAATACTAGATATTTTAGAATATTGATGTATTGTAAGGTGCCTTTAGATAGAAACCCTATGTTGAATTAGGGTATCTTTTTTGTATATGAACTTATGGAAAGAAACCAATTTTGTTGTAATTACACTGTGAAGTTAATTAATACAAATCATCGAGTTTCGGTTTTTAAAAAAATGCGCTATGTTATTATTATTTGTAGAATTAATACTAACAAATATTATTGTAGATCGATGCAACTCTCATTCGAGGTATTTTTTAATCTCTTTTTTATATTTGATATAATAATGCATAATTATTTTAGTGAATCAATATTATAAGAGTTAATAAAAAAGATTTAAAAACATTAATGAATCCGATTTAGAATTTTTTTCATGCACTTAGCACTGTTTACAAGATTAATTATAAAAACTATTATGGTATAGGACACTTTAGTTGAAGCCATTTTTTATGTCATTTTTATATTTAAAATATTTTTTTATATTTAACAAAATATGTAATCAAATAAATTGATTTAAAAAAAAAATCAAATCTAATTTAGAATGGTTTTAATAATTTATCACGGAATATGTTTTCACTAATTACAAGATTTATATTAACAACTTTCATCATCTAGGTCACTTTGGGTCAAGGTAATTTTTATCTAATTTTTATATTCAAGATAAAAAAAAATAGATTATTATATTGATTTAACATAAGATTTCATTAAATAAATTGATTTTAAAAATTAATAAATATGATTTGGAATTGTTTTCATGATTTTTTATGTAATGTGTTATCACTATTTATAAGTTAATATTAACAACTATTATTATACAAAGTTATTTTTTATATATTTATATGTTTATTAAAAAAAATAATTTATTTTCTTGATTTAATAGAAAAGTTAATAAAAAAAAATTGATTTAAAAAAATTAATCAAATTTGAATTATAATTATTTTTATGAGTTAATATGCAAGATGTTATCATTATATAAAATTGTAGAAAAAATATTTTGTTAGATTTAACTATCATAATCTTAATTTTGTGAATATTAATGAAAATATTTAAGAAAAAAATTAAGGAATCTTATTTAATAAAAAATTTGATTTAAAAAAATAATCAAATCATGTTTTCATTTATTAAATCATTTAATCAAATTTGTGAACATGTTTATTCAACATATTGTATCATATTAAAAAATAAACAATTCACTTTGAAAAAGAATTAAACTTTATATGACATTAAATTATTATAAAAAAATTTAGTATACTTTTTTGCAGTCACAATCCAAAACATTAAATTATTATTAAAAAATTTAGTATACTTTTTCCCAGTCACAATCCAAATTAAATGATTTCATATAACTAAAATTAAATATTATATGATATCTCAAAATTCAAATGAGTGATACATCTCAAATTTAATTTAAAAAAAGAGAAATAATTAATAATAATAATAATCATTAACACACATAATACATTTTATAAATAAAACAACATCAACATGGTATGAAAATGGATAATATACATAAAAAATAATATCAAAATCCATATGTATATCAAATATACATCCCATGCCAATATAAATGTCAACTATATATTACAGTGATCAATATACTTTCCAACCACTATTCATTGAGTTCTAGTGGATTAAAGGAAGGATTAGTGGGTCGAATGAGGAATGCAACATCTAACTGAACTAGTGGATCCAAGGATGGTTTAGTGGATGGTGTAACTATATACATATGCAAACTAGTAGATGGATCTATGGATGGTGTAGTTGAATACATAGGTGAAGGAAATGGTGGATGACACACCAGGTGGAGGATGATATGGTGGGGAAGAAGGATTAATTCAAGGAGTCTCATCATTTAAATATGAAGAAAATGAATAAGATAGACAAGAAAATATTACAACTCATCACCTTTCATTAGAAACTAGGATGGGGATAACAACAATATAATGCATGAACAATGTCAAATTATGGGAAATGATGGATAGTTGGTTGTCATTGATGTTGTTGGATATTTGGTTGTCATTGATGTCAATAGAAGTGGTTTTCATTGATGTCAAAATATGTGATGAGTTCATTTGAACAAGTCTTCAAGAAGCCCCAAAGATGTGGTCATGAAGCTCGAAGTTTTTTTAGGATTAAGGGCATGAAGGACAATGTAAATTTATGTAACAAACTCATACATGGATATTCCTCATCATTTTGTTTCCAATGGTAGGTGGTACCTCATGTAGTTCCTCATGGTTAAGGAGTTATGAGGTCATGAAGCTGGAAGCCTCGAACAATGGTTAAGAATCCCATAAACAATTACAAGTCATTAATTAAAGGGTAAAGTGGTTATAACAAGAAAGTACAGGTCATCCCTAAAGTTACGGAAAGAAGTCACTTGGAAAAGTATAAATACACAACAATAAGCCTCTCATTCTTACACACACACAAATTTATTGATTATATTTTATGTGAGAAAACTTGATCCATTCGGAAAATATGAGGTAGAAATTTTGAGGCAGCGAAGGAAGTGCGAGGGTGAAATTTTTGGGATTATACAGGAGAGCGAGGGTTTATGAGAAGCCCTAGTTTGGTTGATCCCGACAGGTCAGAATACTAATGTCTTGCGAGGCACCCCCACCAGTTGTACGACCCTTGTACCATGAGGCCCCGCTAATTGACTGCTCTTAGTCCTGTAAGGCTAAGAAAAATTTGGGGAGGATGCTAGTACTAGGGTGTTGAGGATGAGGAAGAGTTACTGGTCTGAAATCTTGTGTATCAGGTCAGCTATAGGTTTAAAGGTATGTCTATATGCATGTTTTGAGGGTTACATGTTGGTGATGTTATGGTACAAACTTAATGCATGTCTTTAGTATCTTTGTGAGTTTTGGTATATGCCTTGAGACACATATTTGATGGTATCTCTTGGTACATGGTTTATGGATGTTGGCACTTGCTTGAGGCACATGGTTTGAGGTACATCTTGGCTACATGGTTGAGTGATGGTATGGTACCTTTGTATCCGGTTGGTATATGTCATGGTTGTTATAGGAGCCTCTTTGTGATGTTGGTACATGGTTGATGTATACACTTAGTATATGGTGGAATATGTGTGAGGAACATCCTTTAGTGCTTGGTTGAGGCACATCATTTGGTACATAGTTGATGCTTGGTACATGGTACATGGTTTTGGTATACAATTGAGGTATATGGTTGATCATTGATGTTATGGTACCTACACTTTTCATATATTATGGTACATGATTGGTGATATTGAGACACATCTTGGTGATGTTATGGTTCATGAACTGATGATGATATGGTATATTGCTAGAGGAACTTCTTGGTGATATTGGTACTTGGTTGATGTGTAATATGGTACAAGTTTTATGAATGATATAGTACATGTTTGGTACATGGTTGATGCATGATATGGTATAGGTTGATGTACATGGTATGGTATAGGTTCTAGTACATGGTCGATGTACATGGTATGGTAGAGGTTCTGATACATTGTTGATGTACTTGGTATGGTGATGGTTTTAGTATTCATGTGAGTGGAATTGGTTATAGTTGGTTGATAATGGTATATAAGTGACAGAGACAGTGACATGGATAGTGAAAAGTTGGATGATTGGTTGATCATCAATTACAAGTTGATGTGATAGTGGTAGTCTTAGGTTGATGTGATAGTGACCGTGACATGTTGGTTGATGTGACAATGGCAATGATAGGTTGGTTGATGATAGTGTAAGTTATCAGTTGATCATTGGTATTTATAGGTTGAGTCTACACTTATATTTTAGGGTGGTAGGATAGGGAAAGGAAAGGGGGTTGTATCCTCCATCCGCTTGGTGACGGAGAATTCAAGGAGTCGTAGCTTCCTTTAAGTTGGAGCCTGTAAATTAGGGGGTCCTAGCCTCCTTCCAGTTGGAGATGGATAAAACACAGAGTTGGATCTTCCTTCATATTAATGGATCTTTTAAATTAGGGGGTTGTAGCCTCCTTCCAATTGTAGATGGAGAATTCTGGGAGTTGTAGATTCATTTAGGTTGGAGCCTACAAATAGGGGGTTGGAGCCTCCTTCCAGTTGGTGTTGGAGAATTGGGAAGTTGGTGCTTCCTATGAATGTATTCTTGATATATATAATAAATTTTCCATGGTTTTCTCCCATTTGTATTTCCAC
>ML788822.1:420792-449626 GCA_009831015.1 Picea engelmannii
GGGTGGGGGCCCCATGGGTGGGTTTCTGTATGAGGTAGGTGAAATGAAGGGAAATTTGCAGAGGGGAAAATGGATTGTGGATGAAATGGAGGGTTCATGATACTGTGGAGGTGCAGTAAAAAATAGAACCTTGAAGAGATAAGTTGGGAGTCCGGTGGGAAAGCTATCAAAATGAGGAGAAGGAGTATGTGGTTGATTCGCAACATTATGGAAAACTATCGAGACTCCCATCCCTAAAGGGTTTTGAAAAACAACATGAGTGTCAAAGGTGAAAAAGGGTGCTATGAATGGGACAACTCATGTGGGTAAGAGTGCTACCGGGTGACAGTATCGAAGATGCAAATGGAGGTGTTGGTACTGCAAAGATGGAGATGGGGATCCTAGAGGCAAATGTCAGAGGATGTGACTGGAGATGCAAGTGAGATTAAGAGGGAATGAATACATGCCAGTTCTAAGTATATACATGAAGGGGTTGCGTTGATGTATGATGACCAAGTACCTACACACATGAAAACAAAATACCCAATGTGAACAATATCTGAAGAGAATCGAACATACGAGCATTTATTTGATAATTTTGAATATGCGCATGCATACCTGGTCAGGGTATGAAAAAATGGCGCCCCAGGGGCTCAGGATGAAAAGGGGCCCGGGGAATTTCATGATGTAGATGACAGGATGATGATCCCGTGGCTGAAGACGAATCGAAGAATGGACACCCGGAGCTCCCGAAATGGTGAATGGAAATTGGGAAAAAAGGCTTATATATAGCTGTAGGGCCCACGTTACCACCTCATTTGTACTTGCTTCTATAGTGACTAGATGAAAAGTATTCAGAGGAGATTTGGAGATTCCGGTAGGACAAGGCATCCAATCGAGGACCAACGATCTTTAGGTTAGTAGTCTGATCATCCTACATAGAATTAGGGTTTCCATTTTTGGGTAGGGGCTGTACGGAGGGTCGTACAGAGGGTTTTTAGGGATGTGGGCCCCCAAGTGCACGGGCGATCTGGAAATATGCATGCACAAGTGCACGCCTACTGTCTAGATAGCCGCGCATGGGGGTGCCCATAAGGGGGACTAAGGTGTGCATTATGTGCGCGCCTGTTGGCTACACAGCCGTGCATGTGTGCGCGACTGTGTAGTGGACATGCGTACTTTGATGCGCGCCTGTGTTCTTGACAGGGGTGCATGGAGGCGTCGCTGTAGGGTGAGCAGGTGCGCTTGCATGTGCGCTTGTGAGATGGATAGGTGCTCATGAGTGCGCGCATGTGGAGTGAACAGGTGCGCATATGTGCACACCTGTGGGGTGAACAGGTGCGCATGTGTGCGCGCCTGTGGGTTAAACAGTCGTGCCTTGGAGGCAAGGTTAACGGGTGTAAAACTTATCTTTTTATTGGTTTTTTATGGTCAATGTGGTTAACCTGGGATTGTTTTATGTGGTTGCAGGTGATCTTTATGCATGATGGTAGTCGGTTGGCAAGAGCGGGATTGGTCTCAGCTGAGGGATGTTGTGGCGATTGAGGATCCGGGGGTTCGTGCGACTTTTGCAGCCTATGGGTTGTTGAAGTTCTTTGAATGCCCATTGATACAGGCACAAGAGTATCTCCTGCAGTTCCTTATCTGGATGTGGAGTCTGGACCTGCATTGTTTCATTGTGCAGGGAGAGCAGATTGCCTTCACTATGGTGGATGAAATATATTTTTTGACTGGGCTCCCGTTTCGGGGAAGGCCCCTACCGGTGGAGCCGGTGTTACCTAGAGATGTGGTGCTAGTGATAGTGGGTCGGAGGTTCTGTTCGAGGGAAAACTTTATGTTAGGCTCTGTTGTGAGCATTGGGGCGATGGATGCTCTATCGCATCACTGTATAGCAGCGATGATTGTGAGAGTGTATGGGTCCCTTGCAACTCAGTGGATCAGTGGTGGTCAGCTGAGTGTGATGGAGAGGGTATTGGCCGGTGAGCACTTCACCTGGGGGCTTACGTTGCATGCTAGGATGGTAGGGCAGCTAGACCATTGTCGGTCCATTGATATAGGAGAGTTTGTCTTTGGGTCTATCCTAGTGGCCTGGTTTTTGGAGAGGGTGCCTATGTTTCACCCTAGGATTTTATTGGGTGCTCCTGGGGCGCAAGAGCCACGATTGAGGTGGTGGTCGACTATTTTTCTTTGCCACGGTGGTGGTGAGGTCGGCCACTTCTTCACAACTAAGGCGGTGCAGGTGTGGCGATATATGCCACAAGTGATATTGTAGTTCCCATATGCTGGTGTTGACTTCCGGGATGATCCGGACATGATGTTACCACCAGGGGAGGTTTTTGATCATCGAGGTATGTTGATGAGTTTGATATGTAGTGATTGTGTTTGAGATAGCATGACATGTGTATTTGGTATAGATGTTGATACTATCTATTGTTTGTTTGTATGTGCATATGTGGCACCTCGCAGGCACAAGGTTGAGTTGCGAAGGGAGCTGGCTCGCCAAGAGCCGGGGAGACAACCACGGGGAGGGCTGTAGGTAGGAGAGAGACATCGGCTTGAGGATGTTGAGGTGAGACCAGCTAAGCCTGAGAGAGCAGCAAGTAGACACCGGTTTGATGACCCAGGTGTCGGGCCATCACATGCTCCTCCGGCGGATGCCGAAGCAGATTTTGAGGATATACGTCGTTGCCTGGAGGCGGTGCTATAGGGCATGCCTGAGGGCATGTGGTCACGTATCCAGGATGAGGGCATCTTGGAGTAGTGTGTGGGGATTCCACTGCCATGGTGGGTAGTGGTATGATGAGTAGCAGTAGCAGGTGCTGCTATGACCGAACGGTTACCTCCCAGTCAGGAGGGACCAGTAGTGGGGGGGGGACCACTGCCTAAGGGGGGGCAGGAGGTGGTGCTCTAGAGGCACCTTGAGTGGTGCTCTATGTATTTTTGTATTTTTGTATATACGCTGGTGAGCCCATTTTGTACCGAGGTGCTTCTCTGGCCTGTGGATACTTGTATTTTTGTATGTAAACATTTGGATGGCACTGTGGACCGTCTTATACTTACATGAGTATACATTTTGAGATCTATGTGATGTTTACATGTGTTTTGTTAATGTGTTGATGATGTCTAATCTATATATGTTGTGACAGGTTTTTGATATGTTTATGTATGTGTAGAGCTACCTTGATGTGATATATGCCAGTCTAACACAATATTAGCTAAGTTATCTGTAATTTGATTCAATTGTCGTGGAATACGTGTAAATGTAATGGAATCAAAATGTCGAGATAAAAGTCTAACCTGCAGGTATTTGTGAAAGAGGCAAGGATCGCGTACGTGGTACACATTGTTGAGCTGGAGAACGACTAGTTGAGAGTCGAGCAAGATGCTAAGGTGACAAATATGATGATGTTGGGCATCGACAAGGAGGCCAATGGCGACAGTGTATTCGGCTTGGTTGTTGGTGGCTGAAACCAAACATATGTCGTTCTAATGGAGCATTTCATGTGATGGGGTATAGAGAGCCCAAGCTGCCAAAGTGAGATTTTGTGTCCAATGGCTAGCATCGTCGGTGTAACCGATGTGGTAGGCCAGTGGAGGAAGCATCTGTCAATAGCACAAATGATAGTTTAGACGTGAGGGATGGAAAAAAAGATTAAAAACACTATAAAAGAAATAACCTAAAGTAGAACTGATATGTTTAGGCATAAAATTTCTTTAAGTATAACCCGTTGATGGGTTCTTTAAGGGAGAGGCCTTCGGGAGAGGCCAGGATGTATGCACCTTTGGTGAAACAATGTTGGATAATGTATGGGCCATGCCATAGTGACTCAAATTTTCTATGACCAAAGGTATCGTGAGCGATATCGTGAGAAAGGACGAGGTCACTTTCGTGAAATGAGTGAAGGTTGACATGTCGATCAAACGTGGCCTTTGATCGATTTTCAGCTGCCTCATTGTTCTGTAATGAAGATCGACGATCTTCATCCAGGGACTCTAAGTTTAGCAAGCGCTGCTCCATTGGAGCGATGTCGGGTAATAGCTCAATTGTAGTGCGTAAGGTGGGAATTTCACACTCGATGGGAAGAGTGGCCTCAACCCCATGGACTAGATGAAATGGTGTGAAATCAGTGGTTGTTTTCACAGCTGTACGGTAAGCCCATAGCGCGGAAAATAACATATGATGCCAATTGGTCTTATGTTTATTAACCGGGCATTGTAACATGGTCTTGAGGACCTTGTTAACTGCTTCAACCTGTCTGTTAGACTGAGGGTAATATGGTGAGGCAAACTCATGGGAGAATCCTAACCGAGATGAGAGTTTGATGAAAATCTCATTCTCGAAGTGTTTCCCGTGATCGAAAACTAGTTGGAGTGGTACTCCAAAGTGGGATATGACGTGGTTAAATAAAAAATGCTCTGCGGTGTCAGCGGTATTGTTGAAGGTGGGCATAGCTTCCACCCATTTTGTGAAGTAATCAACTACGACAACAATGTATTTGTGGCCATTTCTAGAGGGGGGATTACAAGTCATGAAGTCGATGCCTCATTTACAAAAAGAGCCGGCAGTGATTACTGGATGAAGAAGAGCAGGTGGTGTGCAGGCTTTGTTGGTGTAGAGCTGACACTTCTCACACCGTTTCACGGCATGAATGAAATCATGAAACAAGGTAGGCCAAAAGTAACCTGCTCGGATGATCTTCTGAGCAGTGGACATTCCCGAAAGATGGCCCCCACATGCGCCACTATGGTAGTCGTTCAAGACTCTGTCAGCCTCGTCAATGGTCAGGCATCGACGAAGAATGGTGTCAACCCCTTCCTGGTATAATATGTCTCTGATGAGGAGGTAGCAGGGGGCCTAGTGGAGAATACGATGATGATCATCTCGGGGAAGGTGGTTACCGAAATTTTGGGTTCGGAGGTAGATGAGGAGGTCACCGTACCAAGGATCATCCGAATTGATGTAAAAGAGGTGTTCATCGGGAAAGTCAGTATTGACGGGGGCACTGGTTGTGTCAGAGGGGAAGGCCGTGACAAGTTCGGCGAGGACAAGGGCTTTCTTGCTCTTAGGTGTTGAGAATTCAAGATTGTACTCCTGAAGGATAACAATCCGTGGGGCAAATTTTCCATTAATTTGCCAATGAATGACCAAGTATTGCATAGGGTTGGAATTTTCTATGACCTTAGTTGTGCGAAGTAGAATGTAATGATGCAGTTTCTGGACTGTGAGGACAACTGCAAGGGATAGATTCTCTTCGTGGTTATACTTCAGGGGTGGCCCTGAGAGGTTTTTACTAACGTAATAAATGACATGCTCACGATCGTCATCACTGATTTGAACGAGAACTCCTGCCACTGAGACGGTTGAGGCTGATATGTAGAGGATATAGTCGTGAATGTAGTCGGGTGCACTAATTAAAGGGGCGTTGGAGAGTGCCATTTTAAGATCGTCAAATGACTTTTGGGCATGTTCATCCCAGTAAAATGGGATGTCGTGGCATAGTAAGTGAAGGAAACCGTGTGAGCGAGTGGCGTAGTCTGAGACAAATCACCGTAGAAAGTTAGCCTTTCTTTGTAGGCTCTGGAGTTGATGTAAATTCCCGGGAGGTGGAATTTCGGTGATAGCTTGGAATTTGAGGGGGTCCATAGTAATACCGCTTTGGGAAACGATGAATCCGAGGAGGCACCCCGCGGTGACGCAGAATATGTACTTGAGGGGATTCAAGTGGATGTTGTATCGACGACACCATTGGAAGATGATTTGTAAATCATCAAGATGTTGGGTGCGTTTCTTGGATCGAGCTGTGAAGTCATCCAAGTATGCGAGGATGATATGAGCCAGATCGTGAAAAATGTATGTCATAGCCCATTGGAAAGTTGTGCCAGCATTCTTTAAGCCAAAAGGAATGACACGATATGAAAAAGTACCCCAAGGGGTAGTGAATGTGGTTTTGTACTGATCGGTTGGGTGAATTTGGATTTGATTATAACCAGAGAAACCGTCCATGAAGGATAGAGCCTCGTGGCCTGCGTAGTCGTCGATAATTTGATCGATGAAAGGCATTGGAAAGTTGTCTTTGGGACATGCATGATTGAGATCGTGAAAGTCCATGCAGATGTGGATAGTGCCCTATTTTTATTAACGGGTACAGGGTTGGAAACCCATGAGGTATAGGCGATGGGGTAAATGAACCCAGCTGTGCGTAATTTGTCAATCTCGGCTTTGATGGCAACTGCTTTGGATGGGTGTAGCGGTTGTTGTTTTTGACGAACAGGTGTAATGTCGGGCCAGGTGTCGATGCGATGTTCGACGATAGAGGGATCAAGGCCGGGCATTTTTGTGTATGACCAGGCAAAAATATCCTGATATTCCTAGAAGAGGGCTTTATAGGCGGTGATTTCTTGAAGAGTGCAAGCGGCTCCAATAGTGATTTCCTCGACGATGCCATTTTTGATGGAAATGTCTATTTTGATGGTCGAGGAAATGTTGGCCATGTTGCCTTCTTCAAATGCATCAGGGGCAGGAATGGGGTTGTTGAACCAGTCGATATGCCCTGATGGGATAAAATCCTTGGTTTCGACCACGTATATGGGGTGTTGGTTAGGAGGCATGGAGGCATCCTACAGAAAGAAGAGTGCTTGGTGGTGTAGCGCGTCCCATGGGTAGTCAGGGGTGTTTAACTCTTTGAGTATTTCCTCATCATAGTGGAATTGGCAGGAATACAAGGGGTTGTGAAGAGTGATATCGATGACTGTTGTTGTGTGGCTACCCCCTGGTGATGAAGAAGCAGGAGGAATGTCGCAATGGAATTGTGATGGTTCACTCGACATAAACCAAATATCGAAATATTGAGGAGTACCCGTGGTAGTTGGATGTAAAATTTCCGTAGGGAAATGAGCGGGAGAATTGGGGGGATTTGGGGGTGAATCCTCGGATAAGTCATCCAAGAACCACAGAGGTTTTGGGAGGGCCTCAGGTTCGGGAGAAATGAGATGAAGAATCTCTAGTGACGAGGTAAGGTCAACCATCGATTTGTGGGTCGTTGAAGCAGGGTCAATTGGCGTTGCCTGTATTCAATGATCATAGTACACTGGTATGTAAAATAATCTAAGGATTCACATAGAGAGCAAGGGCATCTCATATATTCATTAACTGAAGTTGTGACATAATGGATGTCAGTGATTTTTGGTAGGGATGATGTAGATGGACTAGGTTCACTCTGGAAGCTTTGGCGTACTGCGGCTAATGTCTGCCGAAAGTGTGGCAATGCTGGGAAATGGTGTGTATAATGGCCATATTATGAACATATAGCACAAGCGAATTTGGTTCGCATCCCTTTACTACTTGAGTGAGGGGCAGTAACGACAGTACTTGCTATGGTGGCGAGTGTTGATGGAGTTTGATTGAGTGGAATCAAGTTCCGTAACTCTGGTAGAGATGGGCAGTTGTTGGTTTGGTGTCCATCTTTCTCACATACCATGCAAGGGGGTTGGACGCACAGGGGAAGTGGAGCTGTGGGCTCCTTCTTCTTTCTGTTTCCCCCAGCTATAGCAGGGAGAGTAGTGAGTGGGGGTGGAGAGGGTATGGTGGGAGTGAGTATGGGAATCGTCATTAGGATTCCTTCCATTTGGGGGGGGAGGGATGGTCGAGGGACCATCTCTAGTGTATGTAAATACCAAACTAGAATTGCTAACACCATGTTAGGGAGGGTAAGTGTTGCGGCGACTTGGAAAGATTGTATGCCAGGTGGAGGGTAAAAGAAGGGGATTTGAGTAATGGCTTGGGGAACTGTCTCCCAAAATGGGATATGGCCTTTGGGAGAGGTGAAATCATGGACTGGTGGGGTCAACAAGTTCACAGGAGACTTATGAGGGGGGAGCTCTGCAACTAGTGGGACATCGGATATGATAGAAACCTCCCTAGGAAGAAGGTTATCCTCTATGTCAGTTCCGTTAGATGATACAATGCATACTTGATTGGAAGGATGAAGGAGTGGTGGTGCTCCATGGTAGGTTCCTAACAATGATGGATCTTTGAAATTTTGGGACGCATTTCGATGAGTGGGTATGCATCATGATTCATGTGGATGAGAGGGAGAATGTTATTGATGTTGGCAGATGGGTTAGGCTCGTAATGTGAGACTTGGTCAATTGTAACGATCTTCCCATTGTGGGGGAACATCATTGTTCGAAAGACAGAAGAGGCAACTGCCTTCATAGCGTACATGTAGCTACGACCGGACAAGATATTATAATCGAATGGGGCATCGATAAATTCAATGTCGATGAGAATAGTCTTGCCCCCGAGTTCTATGGGGACATTTTGGAAGAGCCCTTCAGGAGATGATGGTCGTCTATCATAAGATTGCAAGGTAATGGCAGAGGGTATGAGTTCGGGGGAACCAAGTTTCTGCCATACAAATTTGGACATAATGCATGTAGATGTGCCTTCATCGATGATACATCGATGAACTGTAATGTTTTGTATTTTCACTAGGATTTGGAAAGAGATCAAAGAGGGAAGGCGAGGTTCTCCGCTGTCGAGATCAAATGTAATGAGTCGAGTATCTGCGGGGTCGACTGCCCCCAAGGCGGAAAGTAATGATTTTCGCTGAGTGGGACAAGTCTGAAGGACTTCTAAGACTGACATGGCAGCCGGGTATTGTGCTAAGTCATCGACCAAACTGTAATTATGAGCTGCCCTAGCCTGTGGGTTGTGGACATTCCTACGCAATGGGATGTGAGGGATGCAAAGAGGTGGTTCTACATTAGGGCGAGGGATCACCAATGGGGGTCCCGTTGGTGTGGGAATTTTTTCTGGAGGAATGGGAGGGGACCCAGCGGGTGCATGGTACTGACGATTACGTGTTTGCAGAAGGATTTCTCCCTCACTGGTGAGGAGGATTGTGCGATCTGCTGGATTGTTTGGATTGAGGTACTGTCCCACCTGAGGTGGGGGAGGCTGCATGTCCTGTTGGGTGTTTATAACACCTTGGTGTGGAATGGGATTATATAGCACAGCTGGGGGGGTTGCTGCATGTATTGTTGTGGGGCCTGTTGAGGGGCAGGCGGTGCTGGAGGATGTGTTAGACTGCCTGAGTCTTTCAGCCGTTTAAAATCAATGATTTGGGGGCAATGATGAGTATAATGACCGAAGTCACTGCAAAGGGCACAAGGGAAATTGGTTTTGATAGTATTGTTATTTCTCCCTTGACATCTATTGTTATTTCCCCCGTGGGGGTTTTGATTCCCTTGGTTCTGGTTGCCCCCAGTCGGTTGGTTTTGTTGGGGTTGATTCCTGCCTTGGCCTGGGTTGTTATTTTTATTGTTCCTTCCTTTTATTTTGGCATTATTCGATGGATGGGTTAGATTTTCCGTATTCAGTTGTTCAAAGTTTTGATATTGCTGAATGGGAGAGGGTTGAAAAAAATTCACCCCAGCGTGAGGGTGTGTGGGGGCCATGGGCTATGGAGGGCCAGGAAAGGGAAAGTATGGATTTTGTGGGGGTTTTGATCTGAAAGGTACATAGGAAGGCATGGTGATTTTTCTAGTATTCATAGTATAAGCCGAGGTAGAGGGGGTACCAGAACTTGTCTGGATAGGTGGGTGTAGTGGGGGTACCGACAGTGGCCCACTAATGGGCAGAGGAATAGAAACAAGGTGTGGCTGTTGATAAGGGGGTGGGGGGTAATAAGGGGTTCCCCCATACACCGACGGATATTGAGGGGTGCCGTACATTGGTGGTGGTGGGGGTTGAGGACTGTGGTGTGTGGTATAACCAATCAATCCATCTGTTGAGTGAGACATTCCGGGTTTGTCTTGACCAAATGGCATGGGTTTGGGGAGGTCAGGAAGTACTATGTATAAGTATCCTGATTGTGAATAGATGAGGTCGTATTGTTGAGCCTTACTGATGGCTTCTTCTTCAGACTGAAGGAAGGTGGAAGCTACATCTTTACCGAGGGGAGAGACAAGTGATCTGAGAAACCAGTCAAGACACTGTTGTTTGGTGGTTTCAGCTTTGCATAAACTACGTCGTCTACACCACTCGTGAATGTGTGGCTGAGGTTTGTTTGAAATTAGAGAGTAGTTCAAGACCATTGTCATGGTGGATTGGTAATTGAAAGAAGGTCAAAAATACTTTGGCCAAGGACTCGAAAGTTGCATGGGACCCTGATTTTTCATCTACATACCATTTGGCTGATGGCTTAGTGAGTGTGCATTGAAATAATCATAGTCTGATGGAATCATCCATAATGTTGTTGGAAGAGAACCATAGGTGGAAAGTCATAACATGGTTAGCAGGGTCATCTCCTACCTTTCCTTCAAACTTAGGGATGTCTGAAGGTAGTTTGGTGGGAATTGCAAGCCGTGTGGGGTCATAAAATATAGGATCATTGGTGAGTTTTCTTAGATTTGGTATGTTAAGAGAGGGCAAATATGACATCTGCAATGGGGGGGGGGAGGAATAGCTCCAGCCATGGTGTAAGTGTGTTGTGAACCTGACCCTTGAGGGGGACTAGGTGGGTTGGTACTTCCCTCTTGAGAGGAAGTGGGTTTTCCTCTTCCGTGTAATGGAGAGCGAGTGGATGGAGTGATTTGGGAAGTGGAACCAAGTAATGTGGAACCAATAAAAGATGATCCTAAGACAATAGCATTCACAGGAGTGTGTGAAGGTGGTGCCAATGAGGTGGCAAGACTAGGAACTCCCCCTAAAATAGGAGGGAGATTTAGTAATCATCTGGAATGACGGGGGTTCTATGGGTCCCCTATGATGTCCGACTCACTAAATGGATGTGTGCGAAATGTGATGAGAGAAAGTAAACAAGAACATTTGTTGTAAATTTTGAACTTTACACAGTATATATATCCAAATCAAAATGTAATCAGAAGTGCATCATACATAAACTGGTTTGAAAAAGAAGCATATATGTGGATAAGTGGGTTTTTTCCGCATTGGGAATCAAAGAAAACAAATGCTCGTGTCCTAAAAGACGTAATGTCCTTCCTCTCAAATAACACTGGACCTTCCAATAGTATTCAACAGTGGGGTCTGGAGTCACTGGAAGAGAAACTAGTGAAGGATGAAATAATCGGTTATAATGAGGGGTAAAGGGGGCATATCCCAAAAGAGCTAGCGATATTTCCCAATAGCCTTACAAAATTCGATCACGGTACAATTGCAGCCCACAATTTCCACCCAGGTATATGTCCTAAAACTTGGTCACTAGGTATCTCGGTCAAAGTGCGACATTTAGATTTTCGACCTAAGAAATGGGTCATGGAATGGATCCCGTCCAAGAGATGGGTGCCTCAAGGGGGGACGCACAGAACAACTGGACCTTGGCCTTCAACCCTTCACGGGTATCTCCCTACCTTATGGTGTTAGGAACACTTGACTTGGAGGATTTTCAGTTCCCTATTTGACAAGTTCTATGGTTTTGACAATGTGAGAACTAGATAACGGGGAGTTATTTGGATGCCTATCCCCAAAATCCTACCTAGACTAAAAAATTTCTTTTGTCACTTCCTGTGGAGTAAAACTTAGTGAGTTTTTAGAAAAAATTTAGATGTAGTTGTTTGAGAGATTGGGGGTGTGAACCAACCTCGTTGAAATTAAATGGGAGTGGATAGTTTCGTCAAGAAAAGGGTGGGGTGTTTCAGAATCCCTTTGGAGGAAACTTACTTTGACCTCCACGTTTCAAGAAGAAACTATGTGAGTGATAAGTGACTTTTGTGTGTGAATGAGTGAAAATGTGCCAATTTTTTAATGAATTAGGTGTCACCTTGTTGCATGTGGACTTCGCTTGGTCCTTACAAGTGTTGATTACCTAATTAACTAAGTGCCTTTGGTACAACCTTGTGTAATTCAAAAGTCCTTAGGAAGCTAGCATGTGGACATGTGGGTCCGTTACTATTCCTTTAACTCCCTATTATGATTTAATCTAAGAAAATCTTTGAAACTATCCTAGATTGTGATCATGTGGACATGTGTGGGCCCATTACAAAACATTTAAACTTCCCTAGTGATTTGATCTAAGAAAGTAAATTTCAACACTATCCTATTTTTGTCGCATGTGGGCATGTATGGGCCCGTTACAATCTCAAGATGTGTTTGAAAAAATAAACTAAGAGGAGTCCCTAAGAAGGGATGTTGTCCTCTCCTAAAGGTTTTAGTGTTCTTAAGGGAGATGAAATTGTTTCACAATCTTTTTCTGATTCTCAAGGTCACTTGGAGGCGCGAGAGAAGAGCATACTAAGCGATTGTTATCCAAATTCTAGTCCCAATGCAAGTTAGATGTGATTACAAATGATTTCCAACTTATATTTTTAGTCAAAACAAGCCATCCATGTGGTGAAAATGAAAGAAAAAGAGGAAATAATGATTTTAACCCCTTAAGTACTTATGTGTTTTGACTAATCCCTTTATATGAAGAGGGGACTAAGTGTGGTGCATCTTAAAACATGTCTGAAATCACTTTTAAGAAGGCTAAGGGCCTTCCCCAAATCTTAAAAACCTTACAATGTGATTTTTTTGCACAGGTGCGTGGGTCTCAGTGGAGACAGAGGTGCACAGAGCGCATGTGCGTATGCCAAAAAGAGATAATGAGCACAGGTGCGTAGAACAAAACTGTGACTTAAGCGCATGTGCGCACGATGCGCGTCTATGGGCTAAAAAACCCATGCATAGGTGACACACGACCGTGATTGAAAACATCAGATGGAATTCTCCCAATTCAACTTGGAATTGGATGATTGGCAGGTCGTCTTAGGCCGGTTAATGCACCTGCAAGTTAAATAAACCAAAATCAGAGCTAGAAAAACCCAAATGGGTTAGGAAATTGATACCTTTCCCCAGCGGAGTTTCCGATCTGTTACACCTCTTTCGCCACCTTAGTGAGAAAAATAGAGGTTCTTTCAAGCTTAGTTGGGTTTGCTAAGTAGGACAACTGCAAGGAAAAGGGTTAGAGAAAGAAATATAAAAGAACAACTAAGAATTAAACTAAGAAATAAAACAACAACTAAATTAATGAGCATAGGGACATAAAGACAAAATAAACAATTAGACCCATGTCACCAATGATAAGGCTGATATTAGTGAAAGAAAACACAGAGAAGAAAGAGGCCTATGAGTCCCTTCTTCCTCCAAGGGAGGGCTCTTGGACCCCCACAAATAAGCTCTTCTTACAACTTTGAAAATGAAAATGAAAATGGTGAAAGAATTCTTTGCTAATCCACTCAAGGGATGAGATGGATTGCCCAATGCAATGATGCAAGTATACTCTTGGTAAGGATAGAATATTCCTAAAGATAATAATGACAAAATAACTTTGCTATGAATTCCTTGAAAAATGAAGTGTATCCATGGCCTTTTTATAGCATTCCTTTGAGGTATTGTCCAACTAGTTTGTAGTGTGTAAAGAGGCTAATTACGACATTTCTAGGTCTTTGACCAGCCACACAGTCGAATCCAATCCAGATTTGAGTGTCAAATCAAATTGGAAGCTGAACTAGAAGTGGGTGGGAGGTCGACCACTCTCATAAATGTGTCATTTCTCAGGTGCGCAACTTTTTGTGACAGCAGTCGTGCATCGTGCGCATGTGCATGATTCTTGCATTTATGTTTTGCACATGTGCACACGTGCCCTGTGTCTTCATAGGGCCCTTTAATTTTTGCACTAGTTGTATAGTTTTTGACCCTTTGGAAATGATTTTGTGTTAATTATGGTCCATGGGTGACCTCATAACTATTTGACTATGTTGACTTCTTGTAACCATTTGCGGACAAAATTTCAGTGATAACAAGTGGGATTCTAAGCAACATCTATATAGATTAGAGAAATATCTTTTGAGTAGTCTGAAGAGTTTGCAGTTTTTGGAAAGGAAATTTTAGAGTGGTTTGATGACAGAAGTGTAGAATGTCTTGTGACAATTTGATTGTTTAAGGAGAAACTTTCATAACACATTCCCATGCAGGTATCAACTGACAGTTATGAAGAATATCATTGGCATAGGTTCATAATTGTATATATTATTCCATGTATGTATTCAGACACGGATATTTTCACTACATATTTTTCCAGACATGTAAAGTTTGATTTACAGATTGAGAAGATAGTTTGAGAAGTAGGAATATGCAATGATCAGTTACATCAAATTCGAAGAAGTCTTCAAAAGAGTAAAGTGACAGATGGGTTAGCATTGCATACAATTGAGTAACAAAATTATAGACAATTTTATGAGATATGGACATAGATGAATTCATGAGACACTTAGAAGGTACACAAGACATGAGTCAGAGTAGATGCATAATAGTGGATGAAAGCATATTGATAGGTGGAACCAGTTAGTCATAGGAAGGAAATCAGTGAAAGGCACAACAATACAAGGGAAGAGAAACCATCAGTAGGAACAATATCGTCAGAGGAAAGTATGGTCATTGATGTGAACTTGACAAGCCATGAAGACTTGAAGTCAAGTAACTTTGAATTCTTTTTATATATGTCAGTGTTGGCTTAAAATGGCCTACGCATAGGTTGTAAGAGCCAAGGTTCGGTTCAAATTTGACCAACAAACCCTCAAGACACTGACCCTTTCAACATCACCTACTTACGCAGATGAAGTCTCACCTGAGGTATCTATTGGGACTACAAGAACGAGGTCTTTGTAGAAGTAAGGGAAATGGAGGCAGATGCACTAATCATTGTTCCTTATTCTAGCTTAGGTATGCTTTTGATTATTAAATCCATTCATAAATATTGCATCCTAATCAATCCATACCCTAAATCTATTCTACAAAATATAACACCATCATTCATACATGCACATAAACATGTATAGAACACAAGATGCAATTTTATCTCTCAAACTTTATCTTTATTCATTGTATCAACTAATTACATTCACGATTCTTACATAATCCCAACCTCTATAGATTCTAAAAACTTTCTCTAGTCCACTATCTCTCTCGATTTCTATCTCTCGCTAGCTCTCTCTTTTCACCCCACCCATTACACATTTATACCAAAACTTGAGGACTTAATTTTTTTTTCTTATCTATCCCAAAATAGCCTATTACAATGCATGGCATGGCCAACTTTAGTTAACTGGTTGTTTGCCTTCTTCAACTTCTTTCTCTTTATACAACTTTTTTGTTCTTCTCCTATTTATGGAAAGTCACACTATCATCCTTTGTGCTTCCTTCTCTCACTAACTTTCTTTATCCTTCTGTATGTGTGTTATCTCCATCATGCACATTTTCTATCATTTTCACCCTCTATACCTTATGCCCACTTTCTTCCTTCTGTGCGATTTCTTCCTTCTCTGCCCTTTCTTCATACTTAGGTTTTTCTCCAAAATTACATCCAAAACTTCCTATCCAAAAGGCCCCCAACACTCACCTATTTTTCATCCCAGGCCACTCAAGCATGTTTCCTGTTCTTCCACTCTGCAATGAACTGTTTCGTAGGAGCCTTAGCCACTTCTACCTATGGAACTACTTCAATTACCTTTTCTAACTATTGCTTGGGTCATTTGTGCCATGCCTCTGACTACTAGTCAGGATTATTCCTTTACTTCTTTATGATTATTTTCAATATTACTTAGAGGTCAAACTTTTCCCTCTTGAAGGCCTCTTCCCAGCTCATGGTGGCCTAAGTCTAGACAACGACATAAGGAATCATGTTGCCAAGGGAGGCAACATTTCTTCTTGGAGGAAAAATAATTGTTAAGCCTCCTTTTCTTGTAATCTTGTTCTCTGGTGATAATTTGTTGAGGTTGCTTGAGGACTACACCATCCTCCTTTACGTCTATGGCCTTTGGAAAATTATTCAAGTTTAGTTTGGGTATCATATACGAGGCAAATTTTTTGGAAACCTCTCTTTCAATGGGATATTGATCCATTTCCTTCTATTTTATTGTCATGAAGTGTTCATAACCCTCGAACCTGATACTGACTTTGGTCCAATCTTCGTGAAAATTTATGTTGGAAACGATGCCAGTCCCTACATGCGATATGTTCTCATCACATGAGTATTGGTCCCTAGCCAGATCTAGAACTATTTGTTCATCGATAATGTCCTAGTCCATAAAATTCAGGTTAGTAGGATTTCCCAACATATCGCCTTCCATACTCAGCCCATGGGGGACCGATGGTAGTGCTAGAGGATATTTTCCCATTCATCTAGAGTGAGTGCTTCCTGAATTATCCCCATGTGCATTGTCCACTAGCTGTAGCTCTGTTGTGTTCTCGTTGGGTCACTCTGTTTTTCTCACAGTGGTATGAAAGAATGAGTTCCACTTAACAATCTTCTTATGCTTGTGTGATTTCATGCTGAATGTACCTGTCCCATCTTGTTTTAACTAATTACTCATCCCATTCACCACCATATTTGTTGAGTTGTTCCATCAATGCATCTTAATTACAAAATCCATCAGTGGATTTCTCACTCATACCTCCAATCAGCCATGAAGTCTAGTGGATTTCCTAAGTGAATTCTTATACGACACTTTTATGACCTACCGCAATGACCATCCAATTGTATTTTTAATTCCTTCCTAACTGAGTTTGATGGGTTTTTCATGCCAATCATGAAATAATGCATTACCCGTCACAGTTGGTCCTATTCGTATCTTATCTTTGAAATTGGCGTAGTGTTATCTTGGCATGAGATGATCAGTCTAGCTGCGCAAGTTTTGATACCTTGGGATTTCACTCACTCTTTTTCTTTCTCCTATCACTACCTTTTTATTTCTTTTCTTTCCCTTTTCTACTTTTTATTGGGCTTTTCTTGTTTTTCTTGTTACTATGGTACACTTACTATAATATAGGGATATTGGTGTAGCCCATATTACTTCGCAGACAATTGAATGTCTCTATAGAGTTTCAATTGACTTCCATTCACCATTCTGTCTAGGAATTTCCCATCCAAGGTTCCCAACCGTGCAACACCTGTTGACAAATGTCACATGACTCACTATACTCCTTCGCATCTTTGTGCAGTGTAGGCCACCAAAGCCCTATGTGTAAAATATTTTGTTCCATTTCTTTTCCTGGGTAATTTATTCCAACAATTACATCGTGTGCTTCCTCCAGTATGAGTGACCTTTCAAGTTACAGTACACAATGACTCAAGATTCTATCTACTCCTAGCTTATACAATTTCCCTGCAATCAACTGATAATATGTTGCTTTCACTACCAATTGTTTCTTCTATGCAACTGTCATGTTAGAGGGGGCCACACCTATATTTAGAAACTCCACAATGTCCACGAAGTAATCATCCACCATCCTTCCTGCAAATAATTGTGCATTAGATAATTTATCATCTAAATTACCCACAGCCTCTCCTGTTAATATGCACGAGAGATGATTGAGTCCTTTATTCAACCTCCATAGTTTTACTATGACCTCAAAGTCATATTCCTGGAATAGTAACAACCATTTTCATATTCTTCCTCCTAATGCATGATTATTGACTAAGTAATTTAATGCATAATGATACTATATGTACATCTTGAAGTGAGACCCAAGTAGTTAATGTATGAACTTTTGGAGCACATAGACCATGGCCAAGCCTTCTCATTCTGTAGTGGTATAACTTTTTTTAGATACAGACAACTTCCTACTTGCAAACGCAATTTGATGATTGATGTATCCTTCTCCTGGTTGGGATATTATTGAGCCCAATGTAATGGATGATGCATCTACATGGAAATGAAACTCCTTGCTCTAGTATGGAAATATTAAAATGGGCGTAGTGACCAATATTTGTTTCAACGTGTCCAACCCCTTTTGGAAATCCTCATTCCATTGGAACTTGGCTTCCTTCTTTAGTAACTTTTCCATGGGTGTTGTAATCTTTGCATATCCTTCAATAAGCTTCCTATAATAGCCTTTATGACCCAAATTTTTCCTTGGTTGTCTAACTAATGTCTAAGGCTCCAACTCCAAAATAACTGTGATCTTAGCTTGGTCAACCGATAGTACTTATTTGCATACTACATGTCCTAGTAGAATTCCAAATGGTGCGAAAAAGATACATTTATTCAAGTTCAACGAAATCTGACATTGTCTGCATCGATCTAACATGAGTCAAAGTAATTCTGTATTATCCTATAGTATAATGAACATCGTCCAATCATCTAAATAAACTTCCAAAAATTTATGGATGAACTCCTTGAATGTTGCCACTACTATTCTAGAAAACACCGCAAGGGCATTCTTCAATCCAAATGGCATCTACCTGATGGTATCTAGAGAATCCATCTATAATTGAATACGTTTCTTGACCTCCTACATTTTCCAATGCTTCATCCATGAATGATGTTGGGAATGAATCATGTAAGCATGCATAATTTAGCTTCCTTAGATCCACGTAGATCCTAATTCCTCTGGTCTTATTCTCCTACACCACCATTGGGATAATCCACTCATATTATTCCATTGGTTCAATAATTCACATGTCAAGCATCCTATCTATTTCAGACTTAAACTTCTCCTTGTACCTCGGGTTCAATGTGTAAGTTCTCTTCCATATTGGCTTAGCTTCAGGTTTCAGTGGAATATTCATCTCGACTAAATCGTTTGCTACCCCTTTCATATTAGAGAATGTGGTTGGAAATAAGTCCCGATATTCTTGTAATAAGTTTTCCACCTTCTCAATTGTCTCATCATTCCAATAGTATCCTATCTACGCAAACGTAGGATTATTCGTTGTCCCAATGTTGACTTTCTTTGTCTTTATAGTCCATGTGTACATGGAAGATACAAGATATGTCCCTTCTACTGTGTGTGTTCCTTCTGTCTCCAATACCTTCACATTCCTAGGATCTTCTTCCTCGTATAATTCCTCTGTGACATTATAGCATTCCAATATCTTATGGACTTTCATCTTGGATTTGTGCGCAGTGCCTAATGGTACTTCTTTCATTGATTCTACCTTCGAGAATATCCTTTCTCGGATGGCCTGTAGTGATGCATGTAAGAAGGGGGATTCATGTTCAAATTTGAATGTGATTTTGAATATCTGGACCAATCCTTCCCATTTTGTTGTCTCCCTGTGCATCTCCAATTCTAAATACCTATTCTTCAGGATTGTGTCCAATGTGTGTATGAATCAGTGTGTTCACTTTGTGTCTAATTCTGAGCGCCATAAAGCTCTACATATGTCTAGGTGACTTTTCGGGTCACCCTCTCATATGTATATCTATGCACTTTTTGTTTCCTCAAGCCCAAAGTGCATTTGCATAAGTCTATTTCACTGTGCCTAGTTCTTCATTCCCTTTCTATGCACGACCCACCATCTAGATAGAGTTTCTTTTAAGATGACATCTAGTGCAAAAATCCTCTGTTGTTCAGGGAACTATAACTCAAATTCTTCTATAAACGTACCAATCTCAGTTAGTCCATCATACCTGGGTGGGTCACATAGCTCTGTACCAATATAGCGCAAGGATCATTTTATACACACACATCGTCTAGTCGACACTTCATCCATCCCCTACTACCAATTCTCTAGACCAACTTCTAAATATGATGCACACAAACTGACACTTCTCCAACTTAGAACGCCTTCTATTGTTGGTTCGACATAATCCTCCATCCGTACAATCATATTATATAAAATTTCCATGTCATTTCCTCTTGTTGGATCTGTTTATCTCTTCCCTTCTGATGGGTCCAAAGGTGCAATAACCTTTAGATCCACAACCTATAAGATCATATCCCTCCTTTTCAAGTTAATAATTTTTTGGTTATCAACCTCCCATTCCAATCCCATTAAGGCTGGATATGGTTGAGTATCATCTATGGTCTCAATAAATTCAAAATCTTCCATGTTGCGCACCAAATCAATGTTCACGGGTACTCTTGTTAGTCTCACAGTCGAGACTATATTATGCTAATTGTGAGCCTTAACTTAATAGAGGACCATATTATCTTAGGTTCTCCCATCATTTCCCATGTCTTCTTATGTACTAAATTCACATCTGATCTTAAGTCCATAATAACATTATCCACATCTTATTCACCAATCTGCACATTAAAATGTTGGTTCTCTTTCTGTGCAGTACATGATTTACCATTATTTGTGTGGCATGGGTGTCCATTCCTTTTGCATAGTGATCAATTATGTTATATTACATATTGAGCGCATTTTTTTCCTTCATCAATTCTACACAACTCTTTAATAATTTGGTTAGTGGACTTACTTGCGCACTTGAATTTTTAGGTACCACTGGGTCTTATATAGGAGGTAGTGATGATGTTTATTCTCCCCCATGTGGTCCAAATATTTCCTTTCTTACGCTCTGATATGTTTATTTTTCTCGTTGAGGATTGAATTTTGGCATAGGCCCTGTTGACATTCTTACCCATTGCTCCATTTGGTTTCCTTGAGGTTCCATATCCATGCATGTCCAAACTCCTCCATGTGTAACAACTGGGATTTTTGGTCCTTCACTCTGCCTTTCGACTGATATCATCTGTATATTTTGTTTCTGATTTTGATTCTGGTTTGGGTTTCCTATGGTCTACCATTTTGCAACTAGTTGGGGACATTCCTCTATTGCATGATCCAGTGGTCTGCAATATGTCCATGTGGTACACGAGTTTTGTAAATCTCTAGCCAAGTCTTTGGGTTGATTACAGTTATAACAGATAATCGGTCCTTATCCTTCTCTACCAAAATTCCCTCTACCTCAACCTCTACCCAAATTTTCTCTGTTCCCCTAATTAAAACCTCTCTAACCATTATAATATGCACTATTCCAATATGCATCGATATTCTCTTCCTCAATCCTATAGATATATTATGTGCACTCTCTTAGTAAGTCGAACACGTGAAAATGCTTCTCTTCATGCCATACCAATTTGTAAAAATTTCAATACAAATTCTTTGGAGTACTCTGATATTTCTGGAGTAATGGACACTCAGTGGGATGATGGCCCCATTTCTTATAAATCTCATAGCATCCTCCTTCAGGTAGTAGAGTCGACGCTCTAGCTGCCAAATACTACATGAATGTTGGGAATTCATCCTTGTGATGACCTTCCATCTTGCACTTTGTACACCAAACTTGTTCTTGTTGTTCCCTTACCTTGGTAAGATCGACCAATTGAATTGCTAATGCAGCCAACTGCATTTGAAAATGTGTCATTCATCCTGTGTATCCTACTAGAGATGCCTCTAGTTTCACTGAAATATCTAGTGTGTTGGGCTACGACGTAATATTCTGTTGAATGAGGGGCCTCCAGATGTGTGGTAGAAGTCCAGAAATAAACCACTCTTGATGTTGTTGATACAGAATTTGGAATGTGAATCTCCCCATTACATCTGTTGGGCCCTTCATTTTTGGTTTGGAGTTGTGCAAGGAGGACTACAGTCCCAATTTTGGTCAAACGTGAGTTTCACAAGCTACAAAAGAAGTTGGACAGTGGATCAAGTGAAGAAAGATAAATCTATTGCGAAAAGGGATAGCGCAATGCTAGCAAGGAAAAAGCAGTTACAACAGAACAAGAACAATAAATCATGCGGAGCCCAAAGCCAGAAGATCCCACTTAGCCTATATATGAGATGCATATTATTGTAAAAGCGGTGGTTGGGTTTTTGTTGTTATTGTTGGGTATGGTTGGGTGTAGTTGCTTCTCTGTAGATTTTTTTCATAGATGGTATAGAGCGTGCAGATAGAGAAAGGGTTCTGTGACTGTAACCTGTATGCATTTTGGGGAAATGGTAGTTAGATCTCTGTGACATGAGTCTAGAGCCAGAAGACTGTAACAAATTACTGATTGGTATCTCTAAGATTGTATCTGAGAAGCTATGGTGATAATATAGATAGAAGGACCTAAAATTTTGAAATTACTGTGTCATTCTGTGTGCATGATTATGAATTGTCTATTTACAATAATTCTTTATGCTTGATAAGATCAATATGTTGTCTTTGTGTACAAATGATTTTGTAACTTAAGTATCTTTATTTCCAGTATGAATGTATCTAGATATGTTATGTGGTTAGCCTATCTTGTGAAAGATCATGGTGAATCTTGAAGATTCTGGAAACGCACCTAAGTATTTGCCTTGCCCTTCCCTATCTTTCTGAATTGGTTGCACTTTGGGTGAGACTTATTCTCTTCGGAGGATATGAAAATGCCAGCGCTCTAGAATACTCGGTGCCTTTTGCCAGTAACCTGAGAAGGACCCTGGTCTGATCAATTCTGCACCAAAAGAATGGTTTTGTTGCCAGGACCTCTGTTAAAAGGGAACCTGTCAGGAGAATTCTTCTGCGGATTCCCAGATCCGATATTCACCAGTGGTGGGAGAGAAATTGTGACTTTCATATGGAAAGAAGTGGAGCTGAGAGGAAATTTTTTGAAAGATACATAAGAGGTTGTCTTTTACTCAGAAATATCGAGCGACTTGTACGAGATATTATGGGTTAAGTTCCTGGAAGAACTATTTCACTGGATAGATAGGCTCTAGGAAGATCCGAAATTCCAAGAAAAAGTCAAGAAGACATGCCCTTGGGATACAGAAAAGATTGCAACACTTCATCTGTTAGATCATCCGGTAACACGAGCGATCAATTTCTGGGTCAATGAAACATTATAAGGATACATTGTCAAGTTTGCAGCTGAGAACCACCAATATGTTTCACAGGAATAAGAGGATTTCAAGAAATATGCAAGGGGAAGACTATTGAGAGAAATTCCCCTGTGGACTAAGGTTTTCTTGATGGAGGAGGGGATGATGACTATGTCCCCGACTGAGATGGCAGTGTAAACACCCTTGCTTGGGGTGCAATGAGTTTTGGGTGGAGTCATGGCCTGAGAGAGGGGAGAGGGTTCTTTGAAAAATGGGCGATCAACAAGAAATGGACTCAAGAGATGATCGAGCCTTGAAAAGATCTGCCATAGTTTAGAAGTGGTGGCGCGGTAAGATAAATAAATCAATAAAATAGTTCGATAAGTTGCAGAAAGAAGTCAGTCTGGGAGAAGTAGAGGAAGGACAGATGGAAGAGTTGTGAACGATGAGGAGATAGGAAAGACTGGCCAGTCAAAGATTAAATGAGAGAGAAGCGTATAGAAAAAGAAGTCCTCAAGAGGGTGGACAAGAAGAAGAAGGTGTAGAAGAACGAGAAAATAAATTCATTATGGATCTTGAAGAAGAAAGAGAATATTCAGCCCCGATGCTAGGAAAGATCGGGAATCCTACTGAAAAGAACGCTCCATAGGATGAGAACAAGACCCCCCAGATCAAAGAAACCCACCCGAAGCCAGTGGCACCATCCCCAAATCACCCATACCCCAAGTGTATTATAGACATGTGGTAAATGATATACTACTTTCTTATGTTATTCCTTTTCTATTACATTCAGTCAGTCAACCACAACCGAGAAGCACAAAAACTGGGAGGATATTGGGATCCCCTGGTAGATCACAACCAAGACCGTTAGGTTTTATCTTGGTAGGAGAAGTAAGATCAACAATGGTTGGTAACACAGGAGGTTCTATTGCTCGATAACCACAATTTTGGGGTAAGGGAGACGAGGATGTTGAGAAACATTGGTTCTTATGCGAAGCAATCTAGAGGTCTAGAGGGACTCTGGATGATAATAAATTTGTTTAGTTATAGACTACTTTGAGAGGCCATGATCTCAAATGGTACATGAAGGCCATTGATACAGGAGTACCAGGAGTGCAAGGTCAAGCGTTCACACTGGACCAGGTATAAAGAAAGTTCATAGTGGAATTTAAGCTACCTCAGTCAGAACAACAATATCTGTCTGAGTTGCGCGAAATTTAGCAAAGGGAAGGTGAATCGGCCTTGGAATATAGCCATAACTTTAAATATGCTATAGGGAGGTTAGCACATCTGATCCATGAGGAACATCAAAGAGAATGGTCTATCCGGGGATTGTTACCTCTGACTTGGATTTCGTTAATGCAACAATAGATAGCCACTTTGAAATATGCCTTGGAACAATCAATGAAGATTGAATCCAAGGCAGTATATCCAGGGAGCCTGAGTGTGACCAGGCCCCCAACAGATTCAAATTTGGCACAACTACAAGTGAAAATGTAGCGTTCCCCCAGCCACCCGCGGGTCGGGGTCGCCATTCTAGAGAAATCTCTCATTCTCTGACACCAGTTGGAAACATCCCTAGTCTTATACAAGCCAGACCATGCTACTCTAGGGAACGATTTCATTCTCTTACTGTGGAACATATGATAACATACCCAGTAATCAACTGAGCTATGCCACATAAACTTTCTCTTAAAACTGCATGCAACTTAAACACATACACACAATACTTTTGTGGAAGCTTTACATATAAACATAAATGAATCATTACATTCTATAATATATGACTTTATATTGAAATAACAGTAACCACAGATATGCAACATATACAAGTAAATACCCATAAACATACAGGCAATTATAATCACATATATGATAAACCGTAACATAAGCACATAAATAAAAATGCAACATATCATTTTATCGTACAATTGGTACTTATCTTGGAAAGATTGTCAGCAACTGTGTACATGCCATCCGCGAACCTCCCAACCTTAGACTACATTGTTCATCACTCTCAACAGTGAGTCACCCCCAAGATGGGACTGAACTCCACCTGGGTAAAGGGTTCCTAACTAGGCTAAGGCTCATGGAGAACAGGAAAGACTCTGGCCCAGGTGCTCACTCAACTAACAACCTACAACCTCTCATTCCCCACATGCTTGTCCCACCCAAGGAAGTGTGCCCCTTCTCTGCTCAACAGTGCCTCAGCTGCCCCACTTCCCTTCCAGGGATTCAGCAATAGGCCGAACTGGAAGTCTCAGATCACTATAGCTACAGTTTAGCACCTTCAGGAATCAATCCCCAGAATTTATCCCGCTCGAAGATTTTCTCATGGGCCTGACAACCCATTTCTTTAATCCAACTCCAAGCTAACTAGGTACACCAACCGGAAAAGATTATGGAAACATGCTCAGAAATGGTGAAATGGTTGTCTCAAGAATAACAAAATGCGTTAGTGAAAATGTTCATGGAATCATTGACTGGATAACTAAGTGAAGGAAGGAATCACTGTGAAACTCCTGTGAAAGTGATGGTGAAAATGATGGTCAAGATTCTAGTAAGAAAATCCCCGTGAAAAGTGACCAAATGAGCTAAGTCCCCCATGATATGAATGCATGTCCCCAACTTGACACTTTTAATATCGGAAGTTACTTTGGTCCACTTGTCCCCAACTTTAGAAATTCGGATAAAACAATTATCCATACTTTATACTTTAGGAAATATTAATATAATATTCCCTTGAATTTTGGCCCTCCCTTTCCCTAACTGGTGAAGTTCAGTCCCCCATCTCTTTTATTGTGGTCGTTCTGTGCACAACAATGTATTTTATATTAATCACGATTCATGTACAAAATAAGCACATTGGCCTTTGACATCTAGGCATTCTGGCCTAATACCAAAACATAAGAATCTCAAATTATAATAACTGGCTCACCAGCGTATAACACATATCATATACATGAGGCTCATTGTCCTCCATACTGTGCGCACTTTAGTTACTGCACGCGGTATCCGGGAATGGGCATACTACCTCATTTTACTGCACAGTTCATGCGTGCACTATGCCACATGGTGTGCATTACCAAATGATGTCAAAACAACTCACCAGCTTAAGTACACTTATATTACATTTACAATTGGGTTTGGACGAGGGATATTAAAATCCCCTCCCCTTATTTATGCACTGTCCTCAGTGCATCATACACCCATATACAATGGAGTTCAAAATTCCCAAAAAAGATGCGGGTATTCTGTCTGCATTACATCCTCATGCTCCCAAGTAGCATCCTCAGGACCGTACTAGGTCCATTGATCCTTTACAATCCCTATGGCTCGGTTACGGAGCTTCTTGGTTTTCTAGTCCAAAATGCACACCGGATGCACTTGAAAAGCACCTTCTTGCTCCACCTGAATCACATTCCAGTCAATAACATGATTAGCATCAGGTATATATTTCTTGAGAAATGATACATGGAAGACATTATGAACAAACATAGATGCATGCAATGTAATTATATAAGAAACTGGACCAATCCTCTCTAGGACTTCAAATGGCCCACAAAATCTGGCTTCCAACTTGGCGCAGCTTCCCAGCTTCAGGGAACTCCTGTTATATTTTACTTTCAGGAAAACATGATCACCCAATTTTAATTTTATGTGGGTTCTGTTCTTATCGGCATAAATTTTCTGTCTGTCTTGGGCAACTTTTAAATTCTGCTTAATTTTTATCATTTGGTCCTCCTTCTCCTTGAGAAATTTCGGCCCAACTACTATCCTATCAGCTGGATTATCCCAACTTACTAGAGTATTGCACTTTTTGTCGTAAAGTGCTTCAAATGGGCTCATATTCAATGATGTCTGATACCCATTGTTGTAACAAATTCTACCAAGTGTAGGTAGTCTTCCCATTTCAATGGTTTGTCCATCACATACATTCTCAGTATATCTTCTATCACTCTATTCACCCTCTTTGTCTGTCCATCAGAATCAGGATGATAAGCTGTACTAAAGTTCAGATTTGTTCTGAATCCTTTGAACAATCCTTTCCATAAATTCGAGGTGAATTTTGGGTCTCTGTCGGACACAATTTTTTTAGGAATCCCGTGCAATCGTGACACTTCATAAAAATATCAACGACATCTGCTACCTTGTGAGTAGTTTTCGTGGAATAAAATGGCCAGCCTTCATAAGCTTGTCCACCACCACCATGATCGAATCATGCGGCTTTCCTGTTCTAGGTAATCCCGTAATAAAATCCATTGTCACCACTTCCCACTTCCATTCAAGAATGGGTAAATGTTGCAACAACTCTACTGGGTGCCTATTCTTAGCTTTAACTTTCTGGCATTCCATACATATAGCGATGTACTAGGTGATCTCTCTCTTCATACCTGGCCAAAAGTAATGGCTCTTGATCACTGCCATGGTTTTCTGATATCTAGGGTGCCCTGCATAAGGAACATTATGCATTTCATGAAATATCATACATTTCAAGTACTGGACATTTGGAACAAAAATTTTGTTCTTGTGCAATAGTATTCCATCTATTCCCAAATTATAATTATTCACCTTTTGTGGCATCTTACCCTACTGTAGCATTGCTACCAATTCTCTGTATTGCATATCTGCATTTGCGGCCTCTAGAATTTTTCTTTTAATATCAGTTTGATACATGCTAATGGTTGTAGCATGTAATTCATGCACCTTCCCACTGAGTGCATCAACCACTTTATTCTCTTTCCCCTTGATATGATTTATATCAAATCCATATTCGCTTAGAAATTCTAACCATCTACTTTGCCTAGCATTTAGATTTGGCTGATCAAATAAATATTTCAGACCATTGTGGTTTGTTCTTAGCTCAAACCTATTTCCCATGAGGTAGTGTCTCCATTTCCTCATGGCATGCACTATGGCTGCCAACTCCAAATCATGAGTGGCATAGTTTCTTTCATGATCCTTCAACTTCCTTGATTCGTAACATATGACAAACCCATTTTGACTGAGGACTCCACCAAGTCCTTCATTACATGCATCGGTGCATACGATGAATGTAGGGGCCGAATAGATTTTACATCAATTTATTTCATAAACTAAGACAGTAATTTCATAACAGCATAATAATCTTCATAATAGTAACTTCCGTAACTTAAATTTTACAATGAATAATAAATGTTTCTAACCTAATACAACAATGCATAATTTTAAATAAATACCTAAGTCTAATGCTAATAATCCTCCGTTTGTCCGTCGCTTGCCTCCTTGACCACTGCTGCAAAACACTGCCCAAAACCTAGTTCCTCCTTGCCAACTAGGTAACTTCCTAGCTCCAGGATATCATATGGATATCTTAGCCCCCGTGTCCAAAACCTCCAGCAACCCCGGTGCCTACAATCCCACTCCAAAACTCCACTGCTCTTGCAAATCCCCGAGCCCCCAAAAATCAATCCCCCATCTCTCGTAGAATGACCTCCCGTAAACCTCCTTTTCCTCCTTATTCCTCCTTTCACCGACTTATGCCTTTACTCCCTTACCTACCCCATTTATTACCTTCTTATCCTTTCTCGTTAATGCCCCTTATCCCCTTTATTTAATATCGTATCCCTTGTAGTTAATATGTTATCCCTTATCGGGCACGTAACTTAATTTAATAATATAATTTATTATCCTCCTTTTATTTATTTACCTTATTAATTAATGAGTTAATTAATACTTAGATTAATCATTGACAATCATGAATAACTAATTAATAATAACTAATTAGTTAATTTTATTTTAAGAAATAATTATGGTTTAGCCAATCTTTTAGGACGGTTAGATTATTAAATTAATTGTAATTAACAATCCTTTACGTCTATTTAAGCAGGGTCGTTACATACACCCACCCTTCAGGAAACTTCATCCCGAAGTTAAGGTATATTATGGTACAAAGCACAAGAAACATGGTTCACACATTCATAACAAGTAACCGACATTATTAGTAAGTAAGTCAAGAAAACTTATACATACTAGTGTATATGTACAAGAAATGCATGTGTAGCTAGTACATACAAGTCTCGTGCATGTACTAATAATCAAAACTATCATCCATTAGTAATTTATGTATGCATCCAATCAAGTCAGCTAGAGTAGTCTTTTATAAAAGACAACAACCAATCAATTGTTTGAGAAATTCTTTAATTACAATTATCCGGTTCAACAATTTTATTTTAGACAACTGTGGGTTAGTTACGAAGTTATGAACATTCATATATACACATTTTCTCTTTTTT
>ML788822.1:450689-464304 GCA_009831015.1 Picea engelmannii
TTAGTTTATGTGATTCATCAGCAACATAATGACGTAAAATAGATACATGAAATACATTATGAGTTTTATGCAAGTGGGGTGGCAGTACGAGACGATAGGCAACGGGTCCAATTTTCTCTTGGATCCTAAATGGTCCTATAAACTGAGATGACAATTTTTTCCCCTTCCCAAACCGTATGGTACTCTTATTAGGCATGATATGAATGAAAACCTGGTCTCCCACTTCATAACTTCGGTCGGTCCTGTGTGCATCTGCATAGCTTTTCTGCCTATATTGTGCTTCTTTTAGTCTCTGCCTAATCTGAATCACCTGTTCCTCCATTTCTTGAATCAATTTTGGCCCAACTGTTACTCGGTCTTCTAGTCTATTCCAACTCAATGGCGTTCTACATGGCCTCCCATACAAAGCTTCGTAGGGTGGCATTTCGATGGAGCTATGATAACTGTTATTGTAGGAAAACTCTACCAAAGGTAGGTACTTCTTCCACTGGGTTTGATTATCCATTACATACATCCTAAGCATGTCTTCCATGACTTGATTTACTCTCTCAGTTTTCCCATCTGTTTCGAGATGATAAGATGTGCTTAAGTTCAACTGAGTCCCCAACGCTGACTGTAAACTTGTCCAAAACCTAGAAGTGAATCTGGAGTCCCTATCTGAAATGATCTTCTTAGGTATCCCATGCAAACAGATAACCTCACTTATAAACACACGTGCCACATCAGTGACATCTTAAGTGTCTCTAACCGGAATGAAATGAGAACTCTTGGTTAACTTATCCACTATCACAAGAATGGAATTGTGTCTATGGGATGTGAGCGGAAACCCCACAAAAAAATCCATAGAGATGACTTCCCACTTGGACATAGGAACATCATGTGGTTGTAGGAGGCCTGTCAGGTGATGGTGGTCGGCTTTCACTTGTTGACACTCTAGGCATTTGGCGACGAAATGGACTACATCACACTTCATGCCTACCCAAAAGAAGAGCTTCCTCATATCTGCGTACATCTTCTTCACACCCGGATGCACACAATAAAGTGATCTATGGGCTTCCTTTAGTATGATGCTTCTAATATCCCCATTCTCAGGGATGTATATCCTTACTCGATATCTTAACAGTCCATCTGTTTCAAGACTATATCCTTCATACTTTGGGTCTAACTGTCGCCCGCTCTAGAGGTTTGAAGTAACCTTTAAATACCAACTGTCTCCTGGGAGTTGTGTCAACACATGTTCCCTCAGATTGACCTTTAAGGTTACCAAGGAGAAGATACGTGGTCTCCTACTCAAGGCATCTGTGACCACATTTTCCTTTCCCTTGATGTACGAAATACCAAAATCGTACTCACTCATAAAATCACTCCATCGCCTTTGCCTGGCATTCAGATCTCTTTGAGTGAAGAGTTGTTTTAAACTTTGATGGTCCATTTTGAGCTCAAAGTTTCGCCCAACAAGATAGTGCCTCCAAAGTTTCAGAGCTAGCATTACAGCTGCCAACTCTAAATCATGAGTCACATATAACTCTTCATTCTTCTTCAACTTCCTTGACGCATAAGATATCACTCCTCCATCCTGCATTAGCACGGCCCCCAAACCTTGCTTCGAGGCATCCGTGCAGACCGTGAAGTCTTTTTCCACATCCGAAACTCGTAGAATTGGGGCACTAGTTAGTAACCTCTTAAGCTCAATGAATGCACTATCACATTATTCTGTCCATTCATACCTGACTCCCTTGCATTGCAAAGTGGTGATGGGTTTCTCTATTTTTGAGAATCCTTCCACAAATATCCGGTAATAACCTGCTAGCCCCATGAAGGTTCTCACCTCATGGGCATTTTTCGGCACTGGCCACTCCATAATGGCCTTTACCTTTTCTGGGTCCACAGAGATTCCTTTGTCGGAAATGATATGTCCTAAATAGTGGATCTCTTTCTGGAAGAAGGAACACTTCGATAGCTTGCCATACAATTTGTTCTCTCTAAGGCAGGACAACACTATTCGCAAGTGTTCCTCATGTTCTCTTTCATTCTTGGAATAGATGAGGATGTCATCTAGAAAAACTTGTACAAATCGATCTAAGTACTTCTGGAATACGCTGTTCATGAGGCTCATGAATACTGCTGGCGCATTGGTCAATCCGAAAGGTACTACAACAAACTCGTAATGTCCAAACTGAGTTCAGAAGGCAGTTTTTGGGATATCACCTTCCTTAATCCTTAACTGATGATACCTTGATCGCAAATTGATCTTTGAGAATACCGCTGCTCCTTTCATCTGGTCAGAGAGGTCATCTATTCACGACATCGGGTACCTATTCTTCACTGTAGCACGGTTCAAGTCCTAGTAGTCTATACACAGTCATAAGGATCCATCCTTCTTCTTTACAAAAATTACCGGTGTGCCCCAAGGTGAGACACTGGGCCTTATTAGCCCTAAGTCCAGTAACTCTTTCAACTGCATTTTCAATTCAAAAAGTTCCGGCGCTGTCATCCGATATGGAGTCTTGGAGATTGGTTCTGCACCAGGTTTTATCTCAATGGTAAAATCAATATCTCTCTCAGGAGGTAACCCTGGTAACTCATTCAGAAACATGTCCTGAAATTCTGACAATACCGAGTACTGATCCAATGAGGGTCCCTTCCTTTCATTCACTGCTTCCACTACATAAATTCGACACCCTTGTCTCAAGCATCGCTTAACCTTCATAGTGGATATAAAGCATAACGACACTTTTCTCTGTACACCTTGGATCTCTATTGGTCTTCCTTCATCATCGACACAAAGCACCCTCTTTGCGAAACAATCTACCAAAGATCGATGAGCTACTAACCAATCCATTCCAATGATTAGGTCATATGAACCAAGAGCAGTGACGTATACCTTCAACCTGGTAGTACACACTCCCAGGTCTACTATACAATTATCAACACTAGGTCCTACTGCTTGTTTTTCCCCCGAAGCCATCTCGACTTGTTTAAAGTCATCATGCTCGTAGGTTGCCAACCCACTCTTTTCTAATGCAGATGGTGAAATGAAACTATCTGTCACACCAGAATCAAACAAAATCTTAACATTGATATGATTTCGCATACCTGATGACTCCACCACCGTGGATTGATGTTCGGCCTGGCGGTTATTAACCGTTGCGTAAATCTGGTGGTTGCTAGTTGCTCTCCCCATTGGTGCCTTTCCTTCTCTATGTACGAACCCTGATTGTAACTTTGGGCAGTCGCGCTGGTAATGGGGTCCTTCGCACCTCCAACAGGTAACACGATATTGAACCTGTGCGCTGTTATGTGACTATCTCTGAAATGAGTTCCTTCCCCTAGAACTCCTACCCCTACTCGTTTTTCCTTGAGATGGTCATGGATCTGTCTGCGCCGCTGGTGATGAATGATATGTTGCACTCGTTGCCATTGAAATCCCTGCAACTATTGTCCTTGGCATGACTCTGTTACCATATGGCGGTGGCCTTGAGCCCCCTCCCCTAGGAAATGTCCTTGGGGCCTTTCTTACGAACCCGGAGCGATGCGGAAATGTCGGTCTTGTACCCCCGGTCAAGTTCATGTGTTCTTCTGCATAACGCGCATTTTCCACTGCCTCCGCCACTGAAGACGGCCTCCACATCCGCACCATAGCTCTTATCTTAGGGTTCAATCCATAGACGAAGCGCTCTTCCTGTCGTTGGTCATTGTCCATATACGAAACATATTTGACCAGTTCCATAAACCTGATCTCATATTCTTCTACCGTTTTGTTTCCCTGTATTAAGGCATGAAATGCCCCTACCTGTTGTTCCTTGTAGTATGTCGGTAGATATTTCCTCCTGAACCTCTCCTCAAAAATTTCCCAAGATACTGTGTCTAGGGTAAGGTGCTGTTGTCTTTCCAAGTTTCCCCACCAGTTCAAGGCGTTGTCTCTTAACTGAAAGATGTCGATCTTTGCCTTTGAGTTGGACGCATAGTCCCTTAAGGCAAAACACCTTGTCATGCCTTCCAACCATGCTTCTGCGCGTTCACTGGCGCGACCTCCGGCAAACTCCGGAAGTTTGATCTTCTACAATTCTCGTGTGATGTCTTCAGGTGGAGGTCCTCCCCCTGAATCCCTTGACGCTTCTAGATTACCCGTTCCACACGGTGGGGGTTCCACATTAGTCCCTACTAGTTGTCGCCCCTTTAAAGTCTCGTTGATGGCTTCCAACAAGCGCAGTATGAGGGCTAGTTCGGGCGATGGTGGTGGTGGCACTGGCGGTGTTGGCGGTGCTTGCGACGACGCTCCCCTGCCTTGATTCCCTCGAGTCTTGACCATCCTGTATGATTTGACCTGCATCCACCAAAGTTGTCAGGGTGATTTCCAGGATGTTTCAAATTGGTGCTACTTAAACTTAGAAACAGGGTTAGGCATAAGTTTTCTTTACTTGCTTGTAAACAAACATTACTCCATTAGGGGATTGGCTAGGTTAACGTTAGGATTGAGCGTATAAGCTTGATTTCTTCGTCCCTACAAAAAGAACCATTGGTTCCCTTGCCCTGCAGCTACGTTAGCCTTGCACCCCACTCGCCACTTCCTATGCTTACTCTCCTAGTGCATATGCCGCCTCCTTCCCGCTTGTCCTAGTCTAATCCCTTTTAAATTTTCACATACAACTTGATTAAAGTGACTTCTGACCTTATGTTTATTAATTTACGCCGATATGCGTACACCTATTGACAATGGGCACAATTAATGATCTTTTAATCTTATTTAACCTTAAACCCTTATATGATGGCTACGCATTGAAGATGCTAGCATATTCTTAGTCGTCCTCCAAAATCAATGGGTTAGATTTATTGTTCATAACTTTCTTGCATTTATCAAGGCATCCGTTAGCATGTTTATTTTATTTTTTATTTTTATTTTTTATTTTTTTTTAACATTTACCTAATCACATAAAAAAAATGTTGTAAGGTTATATAATTACCATGTTTAATGATTAAATAGGATTAAACCGTGGCATCTAAATACTTATCCACAACTGCCAGCCACGTTTCGACATTCACCAATGCTATGTACCTTTCGGCGTTAGTGTTCTTCTTAAGACGTTTCGCTTGGTGGGTGGTCTTGGGTATGACAATTAAAGTATTTGTAGGTGAAATTATTTGTAAAAGTCACATCGTGTGGTGCATTGGCAGGGAGGACTTTGTAAAGACTTGACCAGTGGGGAGGTCCAGGGTTCGATCCCCGTGGACTCCATAAATTTTTCTTAGCCCTATATTACTCAAACTTAACTAATATTTTAATTAACTTTTAATAAAATTAATAAAGTTAATCAGTTTAATAGTTTAATTAGTTTTACATAACTTATTAATTAAACTTTATTAATTTCATAATTGTACTTTAATATATATATATATATATATATATATATATATATATATATATATATATATATATATATATATATATATATATATATATATATATATATATATATATATANATAAGAGAAAATTTAATAAATAAATAAAATACGATATTTACAACTCAAATTAAAAGTAAACCAATTTAAAAATATATATATATATATATATATATATATATATATATATACTTTGTATTGGCAATGTGGGGATTGCATGCCGCCCACCTGCCCCAAGACTCCCGAGTCGGCAATGTGGGGCTTGCATGCGGCCCACGTGCCCTTCGTTCTCCTTATTTGGAATACCATGTGTATGCGCAGAATGGAACTATGGTGGGTTTCCATGGATATTGGTAGAAGGTTGGGTGTTACATGGTATTTTTCTGTTGTTATTATTGTGCTACCATTGAAATCTGGCGCCTGTGTTATTAATGAACTGGTAATGGTAAAATTCCCCCACCCATGCTCGTGTATATTCTCTTTCGAATACGAAGGAACTACAGTGTGAAATCCAGGCTGGAAGACCAAATGCTTCAACCACTTACACAGTCTTTGCAGAGAAGAACATTTCCGCAGGTTAGTTTTTCCTCAATATTTTATTTTCATAAGCTTCGATGCATGCTTTAATTTCGCTAAAGCGTTTATTCTTCGTGGAAAATTCACTATTCAGACCCAGCAGTTGTGATGGAGAGATTTCCTGATTTACTCCAGAAGTTTCAAGCAGTGTATGAAGAATCGAATCTTGTCCAGGTTGCAAAAGTTCTTAGGCCACTCACACTGGGTCTTATCTTGGCTCTTTGCCACAGTAGGACTAATGCATTGTTGTATGAGTATTCTGCTCCTATGGGCATGTTAAAGCAGGTATTGGGTGAAAATAACATTTCCATGGATACAAAGAATACAACCCGGGCCGTGAGTGAAGTGGCAGTTGCAGCTGTCGATTGTTCATATCTAGTTGCAGCTTTGCAATATGCCATTGAATCTGTTCGCATGCATTCTGGGTTACCAGGTATGATATTGACTCAACCAGTTAGGCATACTCAAATATACCTGAAATCCCACATAGCGTAGGCCCTGATGTCAAGAAGGATCTGGAACTTCTGCCACACTGCCACCATATTTCTTTAGGCGTGCCTGACTATGATGGCTTCATCAAATCCCTGAAAGAAAAGGAATCCCACAGCTTCGCCCCTGTGGACTCCCCCATTGGTGATTTGGAGCTTCGATCGAAACTTGTGCTAAGTGCATTGTGCACAAATTCCGTGTAAGCCCCTCCTCTTTGAGACTCGGTGCTCATTTGCGCTTGGTCTTGGATTAATTTGTGTTGTGCTTGATTCTTGGTGGATTGGCTCTTGGTCATGTGATTGAAAATTTGATTTGTTGGCTTGTTAAGCAAAAGGTATTCCTTTTTATGAGAAAACACTACAGGAAGGAAAAATCAAGCAAGTCTTCTTCTGCGATCCCGATGGGAATGTCCTGGAAGTTGGCAACTGGCCCAGACGCCAATAAGGTGCATATTTCTTCACCATTAATTGGTGGATCGATGTTAGTACTAATTGGTAGTTGTGTAGTTAGCAAGATTTTCCAAATCCGAGTCAACTAGTGGAGCTCTTCGGCCAATATAGTGAAAACAATCCTGAAAGGTAGTTGATGTCCTCTATGACGTCCTTTCTGATGCCAAACTCTATTCTGAACATGCCAACAAACCTACGATTGATACCGATGATCTCAAGCTCGCCATCCAGTCCAAAGTTAATTTCTCCTTCTCACAGCCTCCACCCAGAGAGGTGAGTAAATCATTCATTCTTTAACATGCCCAAGCTTTCTCACACTTGAAGATTTCATTTTTAGTTCAGGGCAGAAATTTTCATCTGAAACCCTAAACTGTTATTTGCTTTCTTTAAATCAATTTTCTATGAATTCCGGATTGATTTGAATTCTGGATTTTCTCATCAGTTTGGCCAGAGGTTGTATTTTTGTGTTATTTGGGTAGTTATTTTTATGAGTGATGTAAAATGTCTAGGTTTTAGGGTTAGTAGGGTTTGAGCTCGTTAAATTCCTTAAAACCCCACTTTTACGGTGTTTTTAATGAATTTTCCAACAAGTCTGGTAAATTGCTTACAAATTTCTAGTGCACGGCAAAATACAAACTCATTACAGGCAAAGGAGAATATATATCATCTATGATATAGCAGAGATAAGGTTTAGTGGGGCTCAGTTTGTTAGTTCCATTTAGTCTTTGATATCAGTTAGTTCCGTTTAGTCCATCTCTATCCTCCTTTCTGCATTCACATTTCTATCTTTTGCCCGCCCATTTCTAAACACAGATTCAATTTACATTTTTTTTTTTAGTAACATAGGCATAGGCACATTCACCCATTTCATTATTTTATCCAGCAGCATACGCAACATAATAAGTCAAGGTGGTGGCACCTCGCTCAATTCCATACCTTGAAAGACTTGCTTAGTTATATGTGTAGTGAATCTGTATCATTGACAATGTCTGTAACCATGAAAGTAACCAAGCATAGGATATTGCAAAGGGAAAATCTCAAACATGCAACTGACACTTATATGTAGACAACAATGCTAATGAGCATAACACATCATTATATCATTACCACAGTGATTTTCTTAGCATGAGATTTGGCATCAAATAACTAGATCACAAGGCTGCTCTTTAGATAGTAACCAAATATAACTTTGACTAGCATGCATCATCAGTTTTAAAGAGACCTTAAATGTGTAAGTATTTATGTTTTTTTTTTTTTTTAAACAAAATTTGCATCTAGTTTAGTAATTTACTGGTTTGCACTCATTTTAGTGTTTTTTTTTTTTTTAAAGCAAATTTTGTCATTGTTTTTACCGGTTTAAATAAATGTCTTTTACATATGCCTATTTATATGCCTTTTTCTTTAATTATATATTGATCTGCATATAATAAATATTAGTGGGTTTGGCTTGCAGGAGCTGGAGCTGGAGATAGAGCTTGGCCCTTCAGGCCCATATTTCAAACAAATGGCTCTGATACCAAATGTAGGGGTCGAATAGATTTTACATCAATTTATTTCATATACTAAGACAATAATTTCATAACAGCATAATAATCTTCATAATAGTAACTTCCGTAACTTAAATTTTACAATGAATAATAAATCTTTCTAACCTAATACAACAATGCAAAATTTTAAATAAATACCTAAGTCTGATGCTAATAATCCTCCATTTGTCCGCCGCTTGCCTCGACCATTGCTACAAAACACTGCCCAAAACCTAGTTCCTCCCTGCCAACTAGGTAACTTCCTAGCTCCAAGATATCATATGGATATCCTGGCCCCCGTGCCCAAAACCTCTAGCAACCCCGGTGCCTACAATCCCACTCCAAAACTCCACTGCTCTTGCAAATCCCCAAGCCCCCCAAAATCAATCCCCCATCTCCCATAGAATGACCTCCTGTAAACCTCCTTTTCCTCCTTATTCCTCCTTTCACTGACTTATGCCTTTACTCCCTTACCTACCCCATTTATTACCTTCTTATCCTGTCCCATTAATTCCCCTTATCCCCTTTATTTAATATCTTATCCCTTGTAGTTAATATGTTATCCCTTATCGGGTACGTAACTTAATTTAATAATATAATTTATTATCCTCCTTTTATTTATTTACCTTATTAATTAATGAGTTAATTAATACTTAGATTAATCATTGACAATCATGAATAACTAATTAATAATAATTAATTAGTTAATGTTATTTTAAGAAATAATTATGGTTTAGCTAATCTTTTAGGACAGTTAGATTATTAAATTAATTATAATTAATAATCCTTTACGTCTATTTAAGCAGGGTCGTTACAATGAAGTCTTCATCTAGGTCTATGATCCTTAATATTGGAGCACTTGTCAATAATTGTTTCAAGTGTTGGAAACTCTTCTCCCAATCCAGTGTCCACTGAAACTTCACTCCCTTTCTTTGCAAAGAAATGATTGAGTGTGTAATATTTGAGAATCCTACAATAAATATTTTGTAGTAGCCTGCAAGACCCATAAATGATCTCACCTCTGTCACATTCTTCAGCCCTGACCATTCTCTAATGGCCTCTCTCTTCTCAGGATCCACTGCTATCCCATCCTTTGAAATGATATGCCCCAAATAATGGATATGTTTCTAATAAAATGAGGACTTGCTCAATTTGGCATACAACTGATGTTCCCTTAATACTTGCAACACCATCCTCAAATGATGTTCATGCTCTTCCTCTAACTTGGAATATATAAGAATGTCATCTAAAAATACAATGACAAACTTGTCCAAATACTCTCAGAAGACATCATTCATAAAGCACATGAAAACAACTGGTGCATTAGACAACCCAAATGGCACCACTGTGAACTCATAATGACCATACGTTGTCCTGAATGCATTTTTGTTGATATCTTCTTCTTTAATCCTTACTTGATGGTAACCTGATCTGAGATCTACCTTTGAAAATATTTTTGCATTCTTCAATTGATCAAAGAGGTCATCAATCCTTGGCAGAGGATACTTGTTCTTAACAGTCACTTTATTCAACTGTCTGAAGTCAATGCACAACCTTAGTGTTTGACACAGCCCTCCTAACCCGTAGGTCAGAATTCCACATACACAGGATCGTTCTTCTTCCACTGGCCCAAAGAGCTCTTGGCAATTGGCTCTTCTATTTCCCTTTCGGGAAAATCGGCACCCACAACAAAACTTCGTAGAATTCCCTCTTCACGTTTCGGGAGATCGGACTTCGTGATTTTGTGAATCCTATAATCAAGTGTCTTATCCCTCAGACCCCCGAAACCCGAATTACTGAACTCCGATATTCGGTCACCAAAAGAAATCAACGACTGTGATTCCCCGCTTGATCCAATGGTCAGTGCGATTTTCGCATATCGAAAGTTCGAGACTCTCGATACCAAAATCTCTTGTCAACGCAAACCCCGAATTCTCGAACCCCAATGTAACTTTTGGCTATTTGTCTTTTGTGAGTTCACGAGTTGCGATATCATGCAACTCTGCTCCACGACCTTTGAAATCCTGACTCTCTATTTTTCGAAAATCCCAAAATATCAAACTCTGACACAATTCCCGGTGCTGGTCCCACAACTGGACTTTCCGCCTTTTCGGGACTTCACACTTCGTGAATTCACGCGTTTTAATGCAAGGATTTCGGTCCCTCAACTTCTGAAACCTTGAAATGAAAATCCACGACCAAATCCAATGATTCATGTTGGCTTGAATCTATGGCTCTGCCTCTCCTGAGCTTGAACCTTTGAAAACATGCTCCATAACTCCCTTGCTACTCTGCGAGTCTGACGGCTCGTGGGACTTCGCGAATTCTCCATGGATAATTCCGACCGTCCATTTCTCTTCCTTCTCAAGGACTTCTACAACTTTTTACCAAAGTGGTTTTCAACTGTACTTAACCGCCTGCGACACAAACTTGCGATGCCTTCTCAATGCTCCTATGCACAAACTTCCTGTGCTTGTCTTTGACAATTTCAAAGGCTTTATCCTTCCTGATCTTTCTCCAACTCCGAGTCTTAAAGAAGACTCCTACACGCACTCCTTGCGTAAAATCCTTCAATTACTCCAAGGAATTGAAGTCCTTTGACTCTGCGCGCTCCTTGGAGCAGTAGTCCTTTGAAAATTTCTCAGGTTCGCAAACTCTGAGACTTTGCTCGGCCTGCGCACACTTGGCATAGCTCCTATGCTCAACTTGCACTTCTATGAGAAAGAGAACAAAATCTATCTTATCTGAGCTTTCATAGATAAACCTCTAAACCCTTTGTCAACGCACTCCTTGTGGACAATTCAACTGCACTCCTTGTAGGAACTCTTGCTCAGATAGAGAAATAATTGAAACTCATTCCCTTACCCTTCCTCTCAGATTTCAAACATTCAATAAGAAATCATTCATACATATCATAAAAGAAATTGCATGACAGAAAGAGTAAAGCATTCATGAGCATAACATTCAATAATGTATACACAGAGAATATTTGAACACCATGAGTCTGAATCAAAACCCTTTTTGTATTAATCCATAACTTCTGTACATGGAATTCATCTATACAACTCTCTGCTTCTTTTCTTCTATGATATATGCTCTCAATTGACATAATTATCCTCATTACAATACACAATGAGGGTGTCTATATCCTGTTTCCCTCTTTCATTCTGAACTGTCTAATCTACGCATTAAATTCTATCTACTTGCATTAACTACTATAAATGCCTTCTACCTACTAAGGATGAGAGCGGATCGATCAAGGTCCTTTTACTTTATATAAGTGTGCCTCCACTTGATGAATTAATTAATGCTTCAATACATTTTCAAAATTTGTGTTGGGTGCTTTTCCAATTGTCTTTTATCTCCGTGTTGGCGCCCTTGAGATGCTCCTGCATCATACTCCCTTGCTTGAAAATTTTCATGGGCTCCTGTCCATGAGCTCGCGCACAGTATGTCCATGCTTCTGGATCTCTACTTCATTCTCCCAGCTGGCATCTTCAACTGGATGGCTCTTCCATTTGACCAAATACTCAAAGTATTGCTTTCACCTGGTCTTCTTGCTGACCCTTTTGTCCAGTATGCGCTCCATCTGTGGATTTTCTGCAACTGGCATCTGTTTTCACCATTGAACCTCTGGCTGTTCATTTCCTACTTCTGCTTCCTTAGCTTTATATGGGTACAAATCTGAGATATTTAATATCAGAGAAATTTCGATCCCATCGGGTAATTCAGTCTCGTAAGCATTCGCCCCAAATTTCTTCAAGACCTTGCATGGTCCGATTTTCTTCATTTTCAGTTTATTATATGTTCCTCTCAGGAACCTTTCCTTTCTCAAATGTGAGAGGATCAAATCGCCAACTTCAAATTGAAGTTTTCTCCTGTTTTGATCTACTCTTCGTTTATATTCCTGGCTCGAACTCTGCAACCGTTCCTTCACCTGGCTGTGAAGTTCCTTCATCGCCTATGTGAAATCTTCTGCACTAGCGCTCCTAGTCGCAGTTTGTTCTGAATCCCTCAACTCAAAAATTCCTCTCGCCTTCATGCCATAGACAATCTGAAATAGACTCCGCCCCATGATTTTTTTAAGTGAGTCATTATAAGAAAACTCCACCTGTGGTAATACGTTATCCCACTGGCTATGGTGTTCTATCACCAAGCTTCTCAGCAAGTCTCCCAGACTTTTGTTCACCGCTTCTGTTTGTCCATCCGTCTTAGGATGATAAGATGAACTAAATGAAAATTTAGTTCCTAGCTTCTTCCATAAGGTTCTCCAGAAGTGTCCTACGAACTTAGTGTCTTGATCCGAAACTATGCTCCTTGGTAAGCCATGAAGTCAAATGACTTCTTTGAAAAACAGATTCGAAATGTGAGTTGCGTCACTGGTTTTCTGACATGGAATGAAGTGTCCCATCTTGGAAAATCTATCCACCACCACAAACATTGAGTCAAACCCTCTTTTTGTTCTTGGCAACCCAAATATGATGTCCATGCTGACTGCATTCCACGATCTCTCAAGTATGGGCAATGGTTGATAAAAACCTGCATTCTGCCTCTTGACTTTCGAATGCTGACAAATTCTACATCTGTCCACAAATATTTTAACTTCTGCTCGCATTCCTGGCCAAAAATATGATTCATTCAATTTTGCGAACGTCTTGTCGTGACCGAAGTGCCTGGCCAATCCTCCACTATGTTTCTCCTTCAACAAATTCTCCCTCATGGAGCATTTGGGGATACAAAGTTGATTACTTTTAAACATTAATCCTTCCTAGATCATGTATTCTTCCCATTGGCTTCTATCTCTGAGAATTGGATTCTCAGTTGCTTCGTACGCCTCTTTAAAATCTGGATCAGCTTGATACATCTCCTTGAGATCATCAAAACCCAACGTTTTGACATTGAACTCCTGCAATAACAAACACTTCCTGCTCAAAGAATCAACAACTTTGTTAGCAGTACCAGAAATATGTTTAATCACAAAAGTGAAATTTTGCATATATTCAACCCATTTTACATGTCTTTGATTCTGCACCATCTTTTCAATTTCATTCTTTTGGGCAAAGGGGTGGCGATATGGGCGTATGTTGGGGGGAAGGCTTCCTGGGACAAGGGGAATGGAATGATCATGGACGCCACGGGAAGGAGGAAGTCCTTGGGGAGTGGAGAAGACTGT
>ML788822.1:467021-489318 GCA_009831015.1 Picea engelmannii
TCCTTCTAGAAGCGGAAGCTTCTATTAGGTCTTCTTACATCCGCCTAATTCTCTTTTATTGAAAGGTCTTATTAATATTGACCTTTATTACATCCGAATACATTAATCTACCCATGTGCGGGTTAGGACCTTAACAGATTCAACTTCTCCTGTTGATTCACAAACTGCAATGCATGATTATCACTGTATAATACAAACTCTTTAGGAATCGAGTAATGTCTCCATTTCTTCAATGCCTGAATAATAGCATAGAACTCCTTATCATATGTGGAGTATTTGACTTTCACTTCATTCATATTCTCGCTAAAGTATGCTATCGACCTGTCTTCTTGGCTCAAGACTGTCCCTATTGCAAATCCACTTGCATCACATTTCACTTGAAATGTCCTTTGGAAATCAGGCAACACTAGGATTGGTTGTTCCGTGATTTTCCTTTTCAACAAATTAAAACTCTTCTCAGCCTCTTTTGTCCAGTGAAAATATTTGTGTCTCTTCTTCACTGTGTCCATCATCAGTGCACTAATCCCACTGAAATTCCTGATGAATTTTCTGTAGAAACTAGCCAATCCATGAAAACTTCTCACCTCAAAGATATTCTTCGGTGATGGCCAATTCTTGATTACCTCCACCTTATCTGGATCCATCCTCAACTTATCTCTAGAAATAACAAACCCCAAATAAATGAGTTATGTCTTCATGAATGAGGACTTCTTCATGTTTATCAACAACTTCTCCTGCTGTAACCTCTTCATCACTGTAGCCAAATGTTTCCGATGTTCAGCTTTTGTTTTGTTGAAAATCAATATACCATCAAGATATACGATAACAAATTTTTCAATGAAATCCTTGAGGAAGTCATTCATCAACCTCATGAAAGTACTCGACGCATTTGTTAAACCAAACGGCATGACAAGCCATTTGTATAACCCTTCATTGGTTTTGAATGTTGTCTTCCATTCGTCACCTTCCCTCATGCAAATCTGGTGATAACCGCTTTTCAAATCAATCTTAGAAAAATATTTAGCTCCACTCAAGCAATCCATCAAATCATCCATCCTTGGAAATGGAAATATGTACCTGATAGTTATTTTGTTGATCGCCCTTGATTCAGTACACATCCTCCAGCCTCCATCTTTCTTCGGACTGAGTACTTTCGGTACAACACACAGACTCAAGATTTCTCTGACCAAACCTTTGTCCAACAAATCCTGGACTTGTCTTTTGACCTCTTCATTCTCCTGTGGCGTCAATATGTACGCTGCTTTGTTTGGAAAACTAGCTCCTGGTATGAGATCAATGTGATGACTCACACTTCTGATCGGTGGCAATGAACGAGGTAGTTCTTCCACTACTATGTCAGCGAAATCTTCCAGTAGTTCCTGAACCTCTTCTGGTAAATCATCTACCCTTGTGTTGGTTAAAACAAATATTTGGCTTCCTTACCACAATGAATTGTGGTTCCTCCTTCTTCTTAACCTCTGTAAGAAGTTCATTCCCACTCATGAGAAGTACAATGTTACTTACTTCAGGTTTCACCACTTTATCTTTGATTGGAAGCAACATGTGAGTTCTCCCATTATTCTCTAGGGTGTATGTGTTCATTCTCCCGTCATGAATCACATTCCTGTCATATTGCCATGGTATACCCAACAATAGATGACAAGCATCCATAGGAATAACATCACAAAGTATTTCATCTTTATACCCTCCTATCTTAAATTCAACTAAACACTGTTTAGTGATAGTTACCTGATGTCAGTTTTGCTACCATGAAACTCTGTATGGACTTGGATGTTCAATCGTCTCCAGCTCCAGCTTCTCTACCATCTCTGTTGAAATGAGATTATCTGTGCTACCACTGTCCACAATGACCTTGCATACCCTGTCTTTGGTTTTGCATGCAGTCCAAAAAAGTCTGTTTCTTTGGACTGAACTCTCCACCTCTTTCTCTAGTGTTAAAAGAGCTTTTTGCATCATTAACGATCGTCTGCCTTCAGCATCCTCAGCCTCAACATTTCGCCTCTGTGCTTCGGAAATGTGAGTTTCACCACCTTATTTCTTTTTGTCTGGACACTCATAAGGCTTGTGTCCGACCTTTCCACACGTGAAGCATTTTATCACTCCACCTCTTCCTCTTTCTCTACCTCTAGTACGAGGAAAAATATTATTATCAGTATAATCTCCTCTCGGGTCAGTATATTGCCCTAGTTGTCCAACATATTTCCCTCGCTGTGAGCTTCCACCTCTCTCAATTTGAGTCTGAGGTTTCTTCCAGTCTTCTTTAGGCTTCTGATTTCTATCTTGGACAACTGATTTTCCCCTGGGCTGACTTCTTCCTCGGCCTCTTTGACCTTGTTTTTTGCTCATATTTTCTTCCGCCTTTAGAGCCATTTGATAAGCATCTTCCACCGTTCGAATGGTCATCATGCTCATCTCGTCCCAAATTTCGTATCTCAGGCCATTCATATACCTGGCAACCTTTTCATCATTACTTTCATGATGACCTGCTCTAATGTTTAGCCTGTAGAACTCTTCAATGTATTCCTTCACTGTCATCAGCTTCTATCTCAAATTCTGCATTCTTCAAAATAGAGTAATCTGATAATCTCTGGGGATGAATTCCACCTTCATCTTTGCGATCATCCTGTCCCAACTCTTGATCTTCTGCTTGCCTTGGCAGCGTCTGTCAGCTTGTATCTCATCCCACCACAATGCTGCATGTCCCTTTAATATCATGACAATATGTTTGACCTTCTTGTCCTCTTCTACATATTCATAGTCAAAGTATGTGTCCAGAGCTCTAATCCAATCTAGAAGCTCCTCTACATCCAAATTTTCCTCATAAACTAGAATGTCCATCTTGGCTCTTGCACTCATTCTTGCAATAGCTCTAAGAAAGCATTCATTTGTTGCATCTTCTGCTGTGAATTCTTCTTCTCCATGTCCAGCTTCATCTTCACTTTCAGACTCACTAATATCTCCAACATCAGCTGTGTGCCTTTGTCTTATTTCCATGTCCACGAGTCTGGTGCGTATGTCATGTAGATCTCTTTCCACCTCTGGATTCTGCATCTGCCTGCCCCTTCCTCTGGACATCTCCCTTTCCTCTTCCAGATTGGGTGTTTGTCTATCCTTTCTTCTCGGCGGCATGGTGAATTCTCCTTTTCCCTGCTACAGAAAGCAAAGAAACCTTTATGAGCTCTGATACCACAGATGATGCATCCCTCCTAACCTGCAGGTCAGAAGTTCACATACACAGGATCATTCTTCTTCCATTGGCCCGAAGAGCTCTCGACAATTGGCTCTTCTATTTCCCTTTCGGGAAAATCGACATCCATAGCAAAACTTTGTAGAATTCCCTCTTCACATTTCGGGAGATTAGACTTCATGATTTCATGAATCCTATAATCAAGTGTCTTATCCCTCAGACCCCCAAAACTTGAATTACCAAACTCTGATATTCGATCACCAAAAGAAATCAACGGTTGTGATTCCCCACTTGATCCAACGGTTAGTGCGATTTTTGCGTATCGGAAGTTCGAGACTCTCGATACCAAAATCTCTTGTCAATGCAAACCCTAAATTCTTGAACCCTGTTGTCAATTTCGGCTATTTGTCTTTTGTGAGTTCACGAGTTGCGATGTCATGCAACTCTGCTCCACGACCTTACAAATCTCGATTCTCTATTTCCCGAAAATCCTGAAATATCAAACTCTGACACGATTCCCAGCATTGGTCCCACAAATGAACTTTCCGCCTTTTCGGGACTTCGCACTTCACGACTTCATGAGTTTTAATGCAAGGATTTTGGTCCCTCAACTTCCGAAACCCCGAAACGAAAATCCACGACCAAATCCAATGACTCCTGTTGGCTTGAATCAATGGCTCTGCCTCTCCTGAGCTTGAACCTTTGAAAACACGCTCCATAACTCCCCTACTACTCTGTGATATCTTATGGATAACGAGACTTCGCGAATTCTCGACGGAGAATTCCAACCATCCGTTTCTCTTCCTTCTCAAGGACTTCTACAACTTTTTACCAAAGTGGTTTTCAATGGTACTTAACCGCCTGCGACACAAACTTGCGACGCCTTCTCAATGCTCCTATGCACAAACTTCCTATGCTTCTCTTTGACAATTTCGAAGGCTTTATCCTTCCTGAGATTTCTCCAACTCTGAGTCTTAAAGAAGACTCCTGTATGCACTCCTTGCGGAAAATCCTTCAATTACTCCAAGGAATTGAAATCCTTCGACTCTGCACGCTCCCCGCAGTAGAAGTCCTTCGACAATTTCTCAGGTTTGCAAACTCTGAGACTTTGCTTGGCCTGCACACACTTGGCACGGCTCCTGTGCTCAACTTGCACTTCTATGAGAATGAGAACAAAAGCTATATTATTTGAGCTTTCAGAGATAAACCTCTGAACCCTTTGTCAACGCACTCCTTGCGGACAATTCAACTGCACTCCTTGCAGGAACACTTGCTCATATAGAGAAACAATTGAAACTCATTCCCTTACCCTTCCTCTCAGATTTCAAACATTCAACAAGAAATCATTCATACATAGCATAAAAGCAATTGCATGACATAAAGAGTAAAGCATTCATGAGCATAACATTCAATAATGCATACACAGAGAATATTTGAACACCATGAGTCTGAATCAAAACCCTTTTTGTATTAATCCAAAACTTTTGTACATGGAATTCATCTATACAACTCTCTGCTTCTTTTCTTCTATGCTATATGCTCTCAATTGACATAATTATCCCCATTACAATACACAATGAGGGTGTCTATATCTCGTTTCCCTCTTTCATTCTGAACTATCTAATCTATGCATTAAATTCTATCTACTTGCATTAACTACTATAAATGCCTTCTTCCTACTAAGGACGAGAGCGGATTGCTCAAGGTTCTTTTACATTATACAAGTGTTCCTCCACTTGATCACTTCATTAATGTTTCAAGACATTTTCAAAATTTGTACTGGGTGCTTTTCCAGCTGTCTTTTATCTCCGCACTGGCTGGCTTGAGATGCTCCTTTATCAGTGTTCCATATTTCTTTTTCAAAAGCAAGACCGGGGCACCCCAAGGTGACACACTTGGGAATATATACCCCTTATTCATAAGTTCTTCAAGCTGAATTTGCAACTCCTTCAATTATGGTGTACTCATTCTGTAAGTAGTCTTTGATATTGGCGTTGCTCCAGGCATTAAATTTATAGAGAAATCAATGTCTCTCCTTGGGGGTAGTCCAGGTACTTCCTTGAACACATCTTCAAAATCTTCCAGTATTGCATAATCTCCCAAATTTGGCACCTTATATCTAGGTGTCTTTGCTAAATGAGCTGCAATTATTTGACACCCTTTTCTGTAACATTTCTTCAACTGCAATGCTGAAATTTCTCTAATGGTTACTGCCTTGGGAATTCCCTGTACTCTCCTTAGTCTCCCTTCCTCATCTAGGAAAACAAATTCTTTTTTGCGACAGTCTAAGAGAGTGTGATGTTGGTCTAACCAATCCATCCCAATTAGACACTCATAGGAACCTAAAGTTAAGATGTTTAAATATGCCTTGGTGTTTAGTCCATTCATGTCTATGAGGCATGACTTAACCATCTCATTAACTTTTCTTCTGGCTCATGTAGACAGTTGCACCAACCAGGATTTCCCATGCTTGCTTCTTGGAAATTGCAAACTTTCCACCATCTTAGGGTCTATATAACTATGAATAGCTCCTGAATCAATTAGAATAGCAATGGTTTGGTTGTTGATCATACCTTCCACTTCAATCATGTGGGACTGATACTCTTCTTGCTTGTTGTCCAGGGATGCATAAATCTATGGCACATATCTGCTCATGTCCAACACTATTTTAGCTTGCTGTATATTGTGAACAACCCTTCCTTTTTCACCTCTGTGAGGAAAATCTCTGAACCTATGGTCCCCTTTACAACCCCAACATTGCATAGATGGATTCCTTGGCCCTTGATTCCCTATGTCAATCGTTCTGGGTTCTTAAGGCATTTCCTATCCCTGTGGATTATTTCTGAAGAATGGCGGCTTAGCTCCCTTCTTCCTCTGATCCATCTTGAATTTCTTATTGTCTTCCCAAGACTTTTGGAAAGATGGCCTTGCTTTCTGTTGATCATATAGGTATTTATCTCTCCTTATGGTCTCTTATAATGTCTTTGGATCATCATACTATATTTTGTCACTGATGAACAATGGCAATCCAATTAAATACCTTTGAATTTTGACTATCTCATCCTTGATGAAAGAGACATACTTCAATAGTTCTAGAAACCTTCTCTCATATTCATCTATGGTCATACTTCCAATCTTGAGTTCAAATAAATCTTTTATTTTCTTGTCATAGTATCTNAAATACCTTTGAATTTTGACTATCTCATCCTTGATGAAAGAGACATACTTCAATAGTTCTAGAAACCTTCTCTCATATTCATCTATGGTCATACTTCCAATCTTGAGTTCAAATAAATCTTTTATTTTCTTGTCATAGTATCTCTTATTCAAGTACTTATTCTCAAAATACTTCTTGAATTCCCTCCAAGTAACACTTTTCTCTTCAATGTGTTTCACCTACAAAAGTTGATCCCACCACATGGAGGCCTTTCCTTTGAGATGATAGATAGTAATTCTACCTTCTACATGAGAAGAATAATTATGCAATTGAAAATACTTTCTCATGCCCAACAACCATGTTTCTGCATCTTCATCCTTCTTGTGCTCACCATCAAATGTAGGAGGTTTGATTTTGTTCATTTCTCCTCGTAGCTCATCCACCCCAGATCTCTTATACCTTCTGATAGGGGATAGACTCAAGCTATTGCCTAGTCTCTTATTAGAATTCCTTGGGGAATGATGGTGATGTCTACTAACACTTTTTTCTTTTATTTTCTCCTATGAAGGCTTGTGACTCCCAGATTTACTTAAGCCACTCTCCTTAACCAATTTATTTTCTATTCTGTTCAAACCCTCCATTAACTTCATGTTGAAGTCATCCTGCTGCTCTTTGGCTTTCATAAGCCTTTAATTATTATCTTTATGACTATGGACATCCTTCTACAAATTCTTAATGGTCTTAGCCATATTCATATTTTCATTCCTTTCTTCTCCATATTCGTTGGAGTTCGTTCCTTCAATGCCCAAATGGAAATCCACCCCTCTTCTCTCATCTTGCTTACTGTAATTAACCTATGCTTATTTTATTCCTATGGACTCCATACTGGTCTTATCTGATCTAGTTGTTAATTCTGCAAAACATGCAGGCATCGAAACTTATCAGGATAATAATTCAATAATTCATGAAAATATGCGCCATTTTGGTTCAATATATACATCAGAATTATCTCTCCCGATTTCCTAGTATTATCACCATGAAAATTCTAGATAAGACCCAAGGCTTGAAAACACGGACACACAGTTCCTTCAGAGATACATCTATGCAAGAAGGTGCTTTGCCAAAACCACTTTCGCCAAGACACAGTATCACGTGTCTCAACATGTCAAATCCACCACTTGTGGAGCGGGTGATGGCTAGTCAGATCACTCTACTTCACTTGTTCGGTACTTTGCATCCATGTGACGTCAGCTGAATGCTGCCATGTAATGAAATCAAAATCTAATCATTTGAAATGGATTAGCCGAGCATGGCACCCAATGCTCTTGTACGTAATTTTTATGCGCTTCATAATTGGAATTCTATAACTACCAATCCTCTAGTATGAAGGTATCTGCATATCCATAACTGAAGTAATCTCCAAACTTCTCAAATTTCTTCTTTTTGTAAAAGAATTTTGCTATCCACAACCTGAGATACATGGAAAAGGATAAATTGAGTGAGACTGGTTATTCGGGAAACATGCTAGACTTTCCTATGAATAAGGAGGAAAGGATCCTTGCGCACATTCTAGCAACTAAATTCCACACAAAGTCGATTATAGAATCACGGTTGGAAGTCGGGTTGAATACCACTATGAAGGATTTAGTCATCAATAGGCCATCCGCTAAGAAGAAAAGGAGCAAGCAGCATAAGAAGGAGGAATCCACAGCTGAAGCGGTCGAAAGTGTCAGAGAGAATCAACTGGTCTGGTTAGATTCTTTAAAGGAGGAGATCGCTAAGATGAAGTGAGTATTCAACTAAGATTAAGCATGTTTCAGTGAATTTTTTAACATCCGGTAGCAGAGGTAAGGAGCACCAGAGATGATAGGCCTATTCTTAAATGACCCTTTTTACAACAAGCTAATTGTTGTCATCCCCCTTTTGTAATTTTTGTGATTAATACGATTATATAAATACAGAAGCGGATTTTAGACTGTTTATTACAAAATTCTATTTGGTGGTTTTATGAATATTGTTTTCTTTTATAGTATGATTTTCTTGTAAGGTTATATTTCACTTTCATCTGTCTGAATCAGAGGAATATAAAACTCAGAATTCTTTTTAATTAATGCTTCGATGCGGTTGTGTGTTTAATTTTCTTCTAATATTATGCAATTTAAACTCAGACTCATCGCCTTCCAAGTGACTTTGCGCACACTAAAATTCGACCTATACATTATATTTATCGTGCATAACAACATCTCAAGGTAAAACTCTTTTCTGTGCACCTATATCCACTATGCATTTCTTCTTCGTCGCATCGACAACTTGCACGCACTACTTTTGTGTTGTGCGCCAATACCCACTGCGCAAAGTTTTGGTATCACGTACCTATACTCCACATGCATTTCGCCCCATGCATTGCACCATGTCAAAGTTCAATATGTTCCATCGCGCACAATTATCTGCGTGCACCATTGAACAAACTGTTGTGAGACAACTTATACTCATACTTGCGCACCCCATGTGCACATTGCTATGTACGTGCTCACCGCATAGGGATAAATTCAGCGCGTGCATCCGCACATAATAATCTTTCGTGCGACGCCACAATTTTCCATGCACACTTGCATGTGAACGTTTTCCCATGCGGTGCCAAAATTTACCCCATGCGCCAACACGCCAACATTTTCCATGGATGCTCCGTGACTCAAATTTTGGTCACTTTGAAGTTACTCTTCTGTGAATATTCACTTCGACTGAACCCCTCTGGCCCATCTAGGCTCAATGTTGAACTGAAGCTTTGATACCAATTTGTACCATTCCCCTGGCCACCCACGGGCTAGGGTCACCACTCTAGAGCAATCTCTCATGCTCTGACAACAGTTGGCAACATCGCCAACCTTATATAGGCTGGACCATGCTACTCGAGCGAACGCTTTCGTTCTCTTACTGCGGAACATATGGTAACATACCCAGTAATCGACTGAGCTATGCCACATAAACTTTCTCTTAAAACCGCATGCAAATTAAACACATACAAACAATACTCTTGTGGAAGCTTTACATATAAACATAAATGAATCATTACATTCTGTAATATACGACTTTATATTGAAATAACAATAACCACAAATATGCAGCATATACAAGTAAATACCCATAAACATATAGGCAATTATAATCAAATATATGATAAACTGTAACATAAGCACGTAAATAACAATGAAACATATCATTTTATCATATAATTGGTACTTATCTTGGAAATATTGTCACCAACTATGTACAGACCATCCACAAACCTCCCATCCTTAGACTACACTATTCATCACTCTCAACAGTGAGTCACCCCCAAGTTGGGACTGAACTCCACCCGAGTAAAGGGTTCCTATCTAGGTTAAGGCTCATGGACAACAGGAAAGACTCCATCCTAGGTGCTCACTCAACTAACATCCTACAAACTCTCATTCCCCACATGCCTGTCCCACCCAAGGAAGTGTGCCCCTTATCTTCTCAACAGTCCCTCGGTTGCCCCACTTCCCTTCCAGGGCTTCAACAACAGGCCGAACCGGAAGTCTCAGAGCATTGTAGCTGCAGTTTAGAACCTTTCGGAATCAATCCCCAACAATTCTCATGCTTGGAGAATTGCTCACAGGACTGACAACCTTCTTCTTCAATCCCGCTCCAAGCTAACTAGGTACACCAACTAGAAAAGATTATGGAAACAGGCTTAGAAATGGTGAAATGGTTGTCTCAAGCATAACGGAATGCGTGAGTGAAAATGGTCATGGAATCATTGACTAGATAATTGAGTGAAGGAAGGAATCACTGTGAAACTCCCATGAAAGTGATGGTGAAAAGGATGGTCAAGCTATTGGTAAGAAAATCCCCGTGAAAAGGGACCAAATGAGCTAAGTCCCCCATGATATGAATGCATGTCCCCAACTTGAAACTTGTCATATCGGAAGTTACTTTGGTCCACTTCTCCCCAACTTTAGAACTTAGGATAAAATAATTATCCATACTTTATACTTTAGGAAATATTAATATAATATTCCCTTGACTTTTGGCCCTCCCTTTCCCTAACTGGTGAAGTTCAGTCCCTCATCTCTTTTATCGTGGTCGGTCTGTGTGCAACGATGTATTTTATATTAATCATGAGTCATGTACAAAATAGGTGCACTGGCCTTTGACATCTAAGCGTTCCAGCCTAATACCAAAACATAAGCATACCAACTTATAATAACTGGCTCACCATCCTATAACACATATCATATACATGAGCCTCATTGTCCTCCATACTAAGCACACTTTAGTTACTGCGCACGATATCCAGAAATGGACATACTACATCATTTTGTTGCGCAGTTCATGCATGCACTATGCCACATGGCGTGCATTACCAAATGATGTCAAAATTGCTCACCAACTTAAGTACACTTATATTACATTTACAGTTGGGTTCGACCGAGTGATATTACAGAAAATATCATCTCTTACAGAAAAGATTCAAGAATTGATGATACCCAGACCAGGATGACCACAAGTCTAGTGTACCAGATGTTACAAAGAAGGACATCTGGTGAACGAATGTCCACGAATGAGGGGAATGGGACCTCCTTAGAATTTGATGGGACCCTCACCAAGACCCATGGGAGGAGTTGTGCAAGTATCCATGAATTTACCATTCCATACCCCAACCCCGTATCTTTATTTTTTGGGTAGTCAAGCAATGCCATCAGTTGAGTATTGCGAGATTTTCTGAATCCTTGGGCATGGGCCAAGACAGTGCCCCATTATTCAGAAGTATTCAACAGTACCAAACACTGTGCACTATGATTTTTGTGCATCTACCACACATGCTACCAATCAGTGTATAGCGTTACATGTGTATATTTTAACCTTGTACAATATTTACTGCAAATATATTTTCAGCAAAAGAACAAAAAAGATGCAATGGAAAATACAAGCATTACACAAATATTTTTCCCCTGGAAACCCAAACTAGGAAAACCAACATTTTCTACATTCATTCATCATGTTCAATTGTTTACAATATAATATACATATATGATCCAACGTCATCCAAAACCCTAACCCAATGACCTGGATTAGTCAAGAACCCTAATTGCTTAACCGAAAATAGAAAACCATCGGTGAAGAAACCATGTGCCAAAAAACAATCTAAATATGTGACATGTTTCCCAAGGAAGACAATTTTTTATGGGGGGTGTTGCTCCCGAACCCCTACCTGCCCAGTGTAACACAGACACTACTACTCGTGAAAAGAATATAACATATACCCAAAATTCTCCCACTTATTTTTTTCTTTGCATATAGGGGGTTACATTTTTACATAGTCAACAATCCAGGGTAGCAATGCCCATGGATCCTCTACACCAAGAGAACTTCTCAGTGCTCATAGATTTTGTTAATCAATCTGTAACATTATTCAAAGTTTCCACCTTCATCAGCAATACTTTATTTTCTTCAATCATGTCTCTCACAAAGTGATATTGAATATCAATATTCTTTGTCTTTGAATGATAAGCCAGGTTCTTTGCCAGAAAAATTGCACTCTGATTGTCACAATCTATCTTTATAGCTTGTTGGACCAACCCAATACTTGAAAACAATATTTGTAACCATATTGCTTCCTTACTTGCATGAGTGGCTGCCATGTATTCAAATTATGTAGTTGAAAGTGCCACTACAGCCTATCATTTTCTCATCCAACTTATTTCTTTTCCAAATAGGTTAAACACATACCCACTTGTATATCTCCTATGATCCAGATCTCCCGCCTAGTCTGAATCCAAAAAGCCAAGTATATCCACCACTCTGTCCAATCCTGGTCTTCCTTCATAGCACAATCCATAGCTAGCAGTGCCATGCAAATACCTGAAAAACTCTTTTTACTGTTGTCCAATGCTCCTTCCTTAGTTTTGACATATACCTGCTCAAAACTCCCACTGCATGTGAAATTTCTGGTCTAGTACAGACCATTGCATACATCACATTTCCAACTACACTCACATATGGAACACAGGACATGTCCTCCTCCTCTTCCAGTGTCTTGGGACACTGATCCACAAATAACTTTACCCGAAAAGGAATAGGAACCTTGATCGGTGTACATTCCTGCATATTAAACCTTTGCAATATTGTCTCGAAATATTTTCTCTGATTTAACCAGAGTTTCCTGTTTTTCCGATCCCTTTTAATTTCCATGCCCAAAATGAAATTTGAAGCATCGAGATCCTTCATGTCAAATTTAGAGGACAAATGAGTTTTCACATCCTGGATAATCTCCTTGTTGTTTCCTATCATCAACATGTCATCCACATACAAGACCAAATAAATAAAATGATCACCAATTAATTTAAAATACACATAGTGATCCTCTTTTCTTCTTGTGAATCCAAGTCCCAGCATATAAGTATCAAATTTTTTATACCACATCCTTGGTGATTGTTTTAAACCATACAGGGAATTTTTCATATTGCATAGCAACTCCTTCTTTCCCTTCATAACATAACCTTCTGGTTGCTTCGTATAAATTTCTTCTTCTATATGCCCATGTAGGAATGATGTCTTCACATCCATATGTTCTACTTCAAAATCAAATGCATCAACCATAGATAACATAAATATTATATAGGTTAACTTGGCAACAAGAGAAAAAATCTCACCAAAATCAATTCCCTCAACCTGCATTTATCTTCTTTTTAAATTCCCATTTGTTGCCAATGGGATTTCTTCCAGTCAACAACTCCACTAGATCCTAAGCCTCATTCTTATCAAAATATTTCATTTCTTCGTCCATGGCCCTTTTCCAGAGATTTCCATCCTTTGAATCCACTGCCTCCCTGACAGTTCTAGAACCATCATCAATAATGGACAAAGAAGAATTTGAATGGAAATCAGATGGAGTATACCTTTCTGGTAGCCTTGTTTCTTGAACCAATCTCCTCAATACTAGAGTATGAGGACCTTCTTCTTCCGATTCATGTTCTTTTGTAGATTCTGACTCATCATCCTTTAAATAAAACTTTATTTTCTCTATTTCTTCATTACTTGGTAGGACTTCCTATTTAACAACATCCTTCATTTCTGTAAATACCACATCTTGGTTATACACTACCTTCTTAGTTTCTGGGTTCCAAATATTATAAACTTTGAGACCATCTTTATATCTAATAAAGATACACTTTTCAGCCTTCTTATATAGCTTACTCTTGTTTTCCTTTGGAACATGAACATATGCATCACAACCAAATACCTTGAGATGTGTGAGAGAAGGTTTATTACCAGTCCATACCTCTTGTGGAGTCTTTTCATCCAACGCTGATGAGGGTGATCTGTTGATCAGGTAACATGTAATACCCACTGCCTCTACCCAAAATTCTTTCCCTAACCCAAGACCCTAGAGCATGCACCTTGCTTTTTCCATCAACATCATGTTCATCCTTTCTACAACTCCATTCTGCTGAGGTGTAGATGGAGTAGTATTATTTCTTGCTATACCACACTTATTACATAATTCTTCAAATTCATTCCCGTAGAAATCTCCACCATTATCTGTCCTCAATACCTTAATTATTTTCTCTGTTTGATTTTCAACAAGAGCCTTAAACTCTTTAAACCTGTCAAAGAATTCATATTTCTTCTTGATGAAATATATATTAGTATTCCTCGAGAAGTCATATATAAACGAGACATAGTACACAAATTTTCCCAATCATGGGATCGACACAGGTCCAAAAACATGACTATGAACTAGCTGTAAAATTCCTTCTGCTCTCTTTGCACTAAAGGGGAATCTTAGCCAATTATGTTTCCCATGTAGACAATGTTCACATAAATCAAAATTGAGAGAGTAGTTAGACATACCTTTAACCATACCTTTACCGTGTAGTAATCGAAGACCCTTCCCTCTGATATGCCCCAGTCTTTGATGCCACAACATAACCTTTTCTCTAGAGACTATAGGAATTATTTCTTCTTCAACTCCAATATCAGGAACAATGGAAATATTACACCCATCACTAATAGTTCTTCCTTGCAGCTTATACAAAGTTCCAAACTGAAATCCCTTCAACAACACCATTGCTACGCGAACCATCCTGCAGGTTTCCTTTTCAAATATTGCTTTTACCCTTGCATCATCCATTTTTCTTACATAAAGAAAAATTTTGGCCAAACCTGGGATGTGTAGAACACCAGGAACTATTCTATTCCTTCCATCTATGAGCCTCAACTTGAATTTTACTCGTCCTATGATTCTGGTTGTCGAATCATTACCTAACAAAACATTACCTCCATCATACCTTTCATATTTGCAGAACCACTCCCTGTTGGGATTCATATGAAAGGATGCACTAGAGTTAACCAACCATGCCTCATGATCTACATGTGTGCTTGAAGAAGCCAAGTACAGATCCCCTCCTTCTTCCTTGGAGGTCTTTTCTTATGTAGAAGGATATTATTCAAATCCCTTTTTTTTCTCAACTTTGGATCTACACTGCTTCTTGTAGTGCCCTTCTTTTCCAAATCTCCAACATACCTTTACAAAATTTACGGTAGATTTAGATCTACCCTTAGACTTAGATCTCCCACTTGATAGCTTAGATCTATTTCTTTCCTGGGAATGTCCTTTTGCAAATAACACGTATTTTCTCTGTCCTTCCATATTCTTTTGTTTCATCTCCTCCAATAACAAGGATGAGACCACTTCATCAAAATTAGGAATTTGTATTACTACCTATTGCCAGAAACAGACTATCCCATGAGTCTGGTAAAGAACACAGTAAACTGATACATTTATCTTCATCTGAAATTTTAATCTCAACAGATACTAACTGACTTACCACAGTATTGAAGGTGTTCAAATTCTCTACCACCGAGTCTCCATCTCTCATCCTTAGGTTATACAACTTCTTTCTTAGGAATATTTTATTCACTAGGGACTTAGAATGATACAACTTCCCCAACTTGTCCCATAAATCCTTGGATGTAGCTTCCTATAACACATTTAGTAATATTGAATCTAAGAGACATAGTCGGATTGTGCTCTTCGCCTTCCAATCCAAATTTTTCCAATCATCTGCTAAAGTTCCTGTAAGTGTTGTAATTGGATCTACCATGATCCACTGATCTCTATCCACCAACAAATCTTCCATCTTGAGGTTCCACAACTCAAAACTTTTCCCATTAAACTTCTCGATCTCCATTTTCGAATTTCTCACCATATCTTTTCACCTGAAAAAATCAATACCATAGATCTCCCACTGTAACAAGGCTTATCACAGTCCCAAGCCAAACCCTTGACCACAAAGGCATCCCCATGAATCCAACAAATCTCTGATACTAAATGTAGATTTTAAACTTGTACACTATTTACTGCAAACAAATTTTCTATAAAAGAACAGAAAAGATACAATGGAAAATACAAGCATTACACAAATATTTGTCCCCTAGAAACCCAGACCAGGAAAACCAACATATTCTATATTCATTCATCTTGTTACATAGTTTACAATAAAATATACATATAGGATCCAACGACATCAAAAAAACCTAACCCAATGACCTGGATTAGTCAACAACCCTAATTCCTTAACCAGAAATAGAAAACTATCAACAAAGAAACCATGTGTCGAAAAACCACCTAAATATGTGACATGTTTCCCGAGGCAGAAAATTTTTTCTTGGGGGCGCTACCCCCGAACCCCCACATAAATAAATTTCACCCCCTTGCGTGTATGACACAACACATACACTACTACTCATGAAAATAATATAACATATACCCAACATGATGCACTTGCAGACAGACTGGATCGAACATCATTCAGGGTGAATGAAACCCCTCAGGGACTAGGAAGAGGTCGAGGAGGTGGAGCTGGAGGAGACTTTAGAGGAGTAAGGATATGGGGGAGAGGACCAAGAATATGCTACAAATGTGATGAGAAAGGCCACACGGCTAGCGATTTTCCTCACCCAAGGTTCCCATGGTGCTCTCACTGCAGGACCAATGGGCAGGCAACTGAAGACTGCCCAGAGCTAATTGAAAAATGAGAAGATCGGGTACGCCAACGCGGAAATAATATCATTAGTTCATATATAAAGATAGTTATTAAAGGACAACTACCCAACCTTAACATATTTACTCGAGGAGGAGAAAAGACTGGCATAGATGTTGATAATTTACCTCAGATCGAGAAAGAACCACCTAAGGAGGACATGTATGATCCTCTGAAACAAAAGTTGTTCTTTAAAAATTCCATAGAATTATTTCAGAATATACATGGCCCTGAGATGCAAGAGAAACCCCCTCAACCTATTTTTTACCCTAGGATTGTGCAAGTCCCTACTTCACCAAAATGTAGTCTCGATAAGACAACCTGAGCAACCACAAAATGTAGTTGACCTTTGGTTTTATTTATTTTTTTATATTCTTGGGAATGAAAAGTTGACAGAAAATTTGTGCAATGCACTGTACCTAGTTCCAAGGAATGAAGAATCTCCAAAAATGAGAATAAGGAAAAATCTTCCTGAGAAGAATACTCAGAGGGTGTAGAGAAGGAAAGTACAGACTGGAAAAGAGTTTAGATTAGTATCCCAACTAGATGAGTTTGAGATTAAAGATGTTATGTTAGATATAGGATATGATGTTAATATAATGCCTAAAAAGACTTGGGAAGCTTTAGGAAAACCCCAGTTGACATATTCCCCAATCTAGCTAAGAATGGCCAATCCATACTATATTTTTCCAATATTGAGACTGGAGAATGTTGAAATAGATGTTGCAGGAGTGAAGAAGGTAGTTGATTTTGAGGTGATCAAAATTATGGGAGATAAGGACCCTTATCCTACACTGTTGGTATTGATTGGGATTACGACAACTATGTGATGATTGACCTAAAGAAAGACACTATGACATTTGAGGCACACAGAATAAAAGTATTTCAACCCGTCAATCCGTATGTAGGCCCTCCTTACATGGATCCAACAGAAAACAATATGGAGGGAGAATACTTGAAATAGTTGTACATTGTAACAATAGGAACGAGAGAAGACTACATAAATCATATTGTTGATGGATAAGTAAGTTGGAGGAGCATACAATCAGTGGACGAATATTCAAAACTAGAATTTGATAGTTAGTGTCAAGGTTCATATGAAATATTTTCAAGAAGATATGCAACTGTCAGAGAAACTAGATGGTTTGGAACAGAGGTCAGAGAACACCCGATATATGATGGTACCTCAGAAATTGACAATTTTCTGGTCAGCATGGAATAAAATATAGTGGAGGATCAAACGATCTCAGTGTTGGATTTATCCCTCCAGGACACCCCTGTTAGATGGTGGACTAATCACAAATCCTTAGTTGAGAACTAGGATGATGTGAAGCAAGATATCCAATATAGATTTCAATATAAGGTGCAGCTGGAATTAGAGATGCGGATGGATTTCCAAGTTGTGCAATTGTTCAATAGATAGTCTAATCCTAAAGCACATATTGAACAATGTGTGAGACAATGGCAAGTTGCGGAAATACCATCTTGCTTATGGGTTCAAGTATTTCCCCATTCACTAGGTCCAATTATGAAATCTTGGTACATGCATGAAGAAACCAAAAGACAGACCAGCAAGTGGAAAACGTTGGTAGATCAATTTCGCAAGGACTTCTCATTTATAGGTAAGTACCCTGAGCTTAAAGTAGTCCTGCAAAGAATTAAAGAATTCCTTTCTACAGATACTGGTGAACAAAAATCAGACCTACTGGTATGTGCAAATCATAGCCAAGCACTTCAGTCTAACCTTCACCTCAACTTAGACAACATACTTATAAAATGCTATAAAATTGAGAAGGATTTGGAAAATCCAAATGATTTAGAAGAATTGAGAAACTTAGCCATTAAGGAAATAGAGGGAAGCAGAGAAATCCAGAACATTATACCCACCAGACTGATGGTTCTTATAACTATCCACTGAAGTTACATAAAGTCAATATAGGAACTACAAAGAAACCTAAGATATCTATGGTAGGAGATTACTGGGATGAGAAAACTAGCCAAGAAATACATAGCCTGTTGCAAGAGTATGAGAACTTATTCCCAAAAACATTTTCAGAGCTAAAAGGGATTAAAGGAGCTATGGGAGAGATGAAAATTGAACTAAAAGTAGGATCAAAACCTGTAAGGCATAGACCATATTGCCTTCACTCCAGAGTGAAAGATAAGGTTAAGAGGGAAATAAACAAGATGTTAGAAGCTAGACTTATTTTTTTAGTAGAAGAAGCATAATGGGTTAGACCAATAGTCATCCATAGAAAGAAAGGAACATAGGACATTAGGGCCTGTGTAGACTACAAAATCCTTAATTCTGCCTGTGTGCATGACCCTTTCCCAACATCTTTTATTGATGAGGTGCTAGAATAGGTTGCGGGGAAAGAATCTTACTCATTTACAGATGGATTTCTAGGGTATCACCAAGTAAGGGTTGTTGAAGAAGACAAAAAGAAGACCACATTCATAACAGAATGGGGGTCATTTTCATATAATGTGATTCCCTTCGGCCTAAATAATTCCCCTGCAGTTTTTTCCTGGATTGTAATAGCAACCTTCAGAGAATTTATTCACAAGTTTATATAATTTTATATGGATGATTGGATGGTATACAGTCTACTAAAAGAACATGTAGCGCTAATACATCTGATGTTTGATAGATGTAGGGAATTGCATATATATTTGAACTTCAGAAAATGTATCTTTTGTGTGCCACATGGAAATTTGTTAGGCCACATAGTATTTTGAGAAGGAGTGCTAGTAGACCTAGCCAAAGTTGTGGTTATTGTGAACATGCCTCCACCTACGAGCGCTAATAAGTTGCGCTCCATGCTAGGGAACACAGGGTACTATCACAGGTTTATCAGAAGATATGAAAACATTAATGCACATCTGGAAAATATAATAAAGAATTCAGAAGTGTTCCAGTGGACTCCAGAGTGTGATAAAGTGTTCAACATCCTGAAGGAAAAGCTCAGCACAAAACCTATTTTGATATTTCCAAACTGGGAAAACAAATTTCATGTGCATGTAGATGCACCAGGTATTTCCCTGGGAGCCATCTTAGCACAACCAGGAGAGGGATCCATGGATCATCCTATCTATTTTTCTAGCAGGAAGTTGTCGCAAGATGAGTGCAACTATACAACCACAGAAAGGGAGGGTTTAGCTATGATTTAAACCTTGCAGAAGTTTAGACATTATTTGTTAGGCTCCCATTTTAAGTTCTTTATTGATCATTCTGTGTTAAAATATCTAGTTAACAAATCTTTTCTGGAAGGAAGAATTTGTCAATGGTTGTTACTGTTTCATGAATTTTCATTTGAAGTGATCATTAAACCTAGAAGATGAAACACATGGCCTAATCAACTATCGATATTAGAGTTAGGAGAAAGTGGCAGATAATTCGATGATCATCTCCCAGATGCAGACCTGTTCTAGGTTGAGGCCATACAAGAATACCTGGAAGACATAGCAGTCTTATTAAGTATAGGGGCCTACCCAGAAACATACTCCGTAACTCAGAAATGTCATATGGTGGTTAGGGAAGTGAACTATCAGTTGATTGTGGGGAAATTGTATAAGTTGGGCCTAGAGAGCATCCTCAGGAGATGTGTTTTGGATCATGAAAGACAATACATACTATGGGAGTGCCACAGTGGAGTTGCGGGAGGCCATGTTGGAGGAAAGGCCACTGCACAGAAGGTACTCCAAGATGGACTATGGTGAGACACGCTCTTCAATGATGCAAAGGCATATGCTAGATCTTGTGACATTTTTCAAAGAGTGGGTAAGCCATCACGACGATATAAAATTCCTCTTCATCCAGTTCGAGCTCTATAAGCATTTGAGAAATTGGAAGTTGACTTCATTAGGCCGATCAACCCCACAACTAAGCATTAAAAGGCTAGGTATGTTATTACCACAACTGATTACCTTACACATTGGGTTGAGGTAGAAGTTGTCCAGTATTGTTTAACCGATACTACTGCTAGGTTCATTTTTGAAAATATTATCACTCAGTTTGGATGTCCTAGGAGTCTGACCTGTGATTAGGGTGGTCATTTTATCAGTAGTACAATAGAAAATCTTACAGAAGATTTCTTGATCCAACATTATAAAAGTACTCCCTACCATCTACAAGCCAATGGAACAATAGAAGCGTTTAACAAGATTTTGGAGAGAGGATTAACGAAGGTTTGTTCCGCAAAGAGGGAGGATTGGGATGACAGAGTCCCAACAGTTTTATGGTCTTACGGGACAACCAAAAAGAAATGCCATAGGTATACTCCATTTCAACTAGTCTATGGGAAAGAGGTTGTGGTACTTGCATAATTCATTACTCCGAGTCTATATATTGCACAGATTACACACATGTCATAGGATGAATCAGTTGTGCAGAGGCTTATGGAATTATAGGAACTTGAAGAGACCAAGTTTTTAGGAGACTTTCATTAATCAGTTGAGAAAGAAAGACAAAAATCTTGGCATGACAGACACATTAAAGATAAAGAATTTGCATAAGGAGACAAGGTCCTACATTATGACAGTCGATACCAAAAACATATAGGCAAGTTGCGCATGCATTGGTTGGGACCATTTATTGTTGCAGACATCTGACCTTCTGGAGTTGTTAGAATCACACAACTGGATGGTATGTTGCGGCCAGGATGGGTGAATGGCGCTCGCTTGAAACCCTATATTTCTCATAAATGAGCTAAATGACTGTTGCTCTAGTCCAAAGGAGAATGTATAGTAGTTATATTTGAGTTTTTTTTCAATTTCCGTGAATTCAGTTAATAAATTTGAAGAGTGCATTGTTGCGCCACAACATGTAGTTAATTTTTCTATCTAAGTATTGTTTTGATGCAAAACTGCTTACTCAACATCGTAAGATCAGAAGAGTCATGAACTTATTAATGAAAACCATTAAATATGGCATGGACCCCTTTGTGGTCAGAGGAACAATGAATCCAGACGCAATCTGATTCCATGTGCCACATGAACCCAGTCCAGTCATAGCCTTTATTACTGCTACGGTAACCTATCTGAATTATATTAAGCTATAAATCCATGATACGTGAAGATGCCATTGGTATTCGTGCCAAGATTCTCACCCGTTAAATGGTAAGGTATGGAATTGTCCATGCCCCTGACCAACCTACCCAGTAAATGATGATATCACCCAATATAACTCAGATCCAAGTTGCGCCTATAGGGTTAATGATGAATAAAAATTATTACAGAACTTTCCAGCTAAGCCCAAGTATAAGGCTCTAAGAACTCAGTGTAGGACGCATTGTTTCCTAGAGAGAACTTAGCGATTTGTGAATTCTTCATTGTGAGCAAGACCGTGCAATCCCTTGGCTCTCAGTAGTGATCCCTAATCCCAGTTTAGTTTGTTGAATTAGTTGATAGTTCAGACTCACCATGCTCAGAGCTACATGGAGAAAAAGTATCATTTGGAAGGATGAAGTACCAGACGAGCCCTTTGATCCCTGGGTCGAGATCATGGGAGATTTAAAAGGGAAGGTCGAGCAAGTCAAGCTCCTCAACCTAGACCTGGCATACCAAGCTCTATTCCCACAGATGAACATCAATGTCTTCTGGAGTGTCGCTCCGGATGACTTGGGAGGCGTGTAGTTCATGCCAAAGCTGGAGTTCATCAACCTGTTTAACTCTACAATTATGAACCTCTCGTATTTTCCAGTTTTCAACACCACTGGAGAAGTTGTGAGGTGTACCAAGTTTCTCATCAGCAAAGTACATGGTAGAAGACTGTGGGTGTATAGGAGATATACAATTCACGCAGAGGACATCTACCAATTTACTAGACTATCCATCGAAGGTGAGGATGTGTTCAAAGGTTTC
>ML788822.1:489323-505434 GCA_009831015.1 Picea engelmannii
AACCAAGATAGACCCCATTCTACTCGAGATGGTCAATACTGGTTGATATATAATTGCTAGCAAGGTCATGAGGTCTTATTACAAAGGATAGTGTACACTAGATTCCCTATTAGTGGCAGAATTTTATGCCAATGGTGTTGCATTTAAATGGTGTAGTGATTTACTAGAGGAACTCCTAGTGGATTGCGAGGAAGCACAGAAAAAGTGTGGCACTTTCACCTACGGCTACTTATTCATTACATTCACAATGCTAAAGTGGATGCCACCTGCAAGAAGACCATTTTCGCCAACAGATAAGGGGCGGTTGGAAAATATGTTCGAGCCTTTGCACTCAAGGTTGGACTTGAAGAATAACACCTTCAACAACATGACGTTCTCCAAATGGTACAATAGGTTTCTTGACGCAACTTAGAGGTTGTGCATTCCGCAGGAATTGCTCAACTGCAACACGTAGAACATTGCATTCAGCATGAACTGCCATTGTACGTTTGTATGGCCAAGGTATGCCAACATAGAGGAATTCCACTCATGCATGCTACCATTCTACTTAGATGAGGAGGCCATCGACAAGGAGGGTATGTCATGGACTGAAGTAAAATGCAACCCGCACAAGTCGGGGATGCATTACCTTCTGCCTACAGAGTTGTTGAAGAAGAGGGGTCAAGAAGCAGGGGTGGGACTGATCTCTGGCCCAAATATATAGAAGAAATAAGCCCCAGTATATAATAACTCCCATGAGGAGGAAGAGACATAGTCATTGGAGCGCAAGAAGAGAAAAATACCCATGTTCCCGCAACTTCCAGATCAAGCTATGTTGACAGGTAAGGATGTCAATGAAATTCTCAGTGTTGCAATCATCACAGAGCCATTGGATAAGAAACATAGGATGGGGATTTCCCCAAGAAAGGTTCTGAACCCCCAACCCATTTCATCCATCATTCCTCACACTCACTCAGCGACACGAGAAAACCATACTATAGATATCCAGGATGACCCTGAGCCTAACACCAGTCCATCCACCACCATCATCACTGAACAACCTCCATATCCACCACAAACTCAGTCACCACCTCAAGAAACCACCATTCCATCCCCAAAAATCAACTCAGAACCCATGTAGTTGGATCCCCCGGAGATACCCGAGAAAAGACCAGAACTCACTAGTCCAAACCAGGAGATACTCAAGCAGAGACTAGAACTCACTGGTCCAAACCCAAAAATACTCGAACAAAGGATACAACTCACTGAGCCAAACCCTGAATCCTAGAACCAACAGATCATACCCTTTGTGCCAATTTAGTTCACTCTATCTTCAACGGAGTTTCAAACTGTGCCAAACCCGCAAGTCCTGAGCCCTCAACACGCTTCCTCAACAACCAAGGTTGAGGGTGCTATCAGAAAAAGTGCAACTTTGGAAGTTGAGGCTCACAAAGAGGAAGAGATACCAGAGGTTCAATAGGAACTTGATATGGCATTAGTCCAGAGCACAACATCAGTAAAGGAACAAATGGAGCTCATCCTCCAAAACCCACAACAATGTGTAGAGTTGTTGCAACCCTTCCTGGCCATAACATAGGTACTAACATTCCTACCATCATCGTTGAGGTTGAGGCTTGCACCAAGACCATATATAAGAGAAGAAGAGGTGGACACACCTTCCAAGCATTCAATGACCAATGGAGTTCCATTGCAGGTCTGAGTACCCAAGGAAGTCACCCCTTCTTCTATTGACCTTGCACAATGGCCAACAACGCAGCTAGTCAGAATTATCAGAGCCTCAACTAATCAACTAGAGCAGAGGATCCAACATACCAAAAGGAATGCAGAGTTTTAAAGGGAGGAAGCACTCCTTGATAAAGCACGCATAATGCAAGAGGAATACACCAAGGTCCAAGCGAAACATAAACTGGAAAGAGTTCAAGAGAAGCTTATTGAAGCCTGGCTAGAAATAACGAAGGTAGCACCGCAACTACCAGAATCTAGTGCCACAGGAGAACCTGAGCATCAAATCGAACTACTCCAGGGAGCATGGTCACAGCTGGACATTCCCACAGAGAATATGGAAGTATAGTTGTGGGAAATTCAGCAGGAAGCATAACAACAACCTCAGAAGTTGCAGGATTAAATGGATAAGGTAGTGCTAGAAGGCAACAATTCTCGAGAAACACTACACAAGTGCACAACCGAGTGCACAAAGATGTTTCATGAAGTCAATGACTAGATGTGAATTATGGCAAGGCACAACCAAAATCTAGAGGAGGTGCACACAAGAATCCAATTTCTCAATGAAGAAGTTGTGATCACCATGGACCTGATGGAGCAACAGGAGAAATTCAATCAAATCCAGCAAGCGAACAATGAGTTGAACACTCTGTTTGAAGCGAAATCCATATCCAAGAAAGAGTTACATGAATTTCTCCCTGTTGTTCAGATAGTCTATATGCAAATGCATCAGGTAGATGCTACAACCAACTCTGAATGGAACTCTCTGGTCGCATGCAAGCCTAAAGGTTGTATCACAGATGCAACTCAATAATTTGTAGCCGAAGCCTCACTCCTTTCCATGAAGTGGTAGGATAAAATTGGGAGTTTCCAGGAAGTCAGGAAGTGGGACTTAGAGTTGGTCCCAGAGTTGGGCCCTTTGTTTGAATATGTAGAAAAGGAGAAAGAGCAAGTAGAAGATGAAATAAAAACAGATAAGGAAGGCAAAGGAAAGCAACATGAACTCCTAGAAGTTGTGAAAGAGCCAACTACTTGACTCGAGGGTGAGTCAAGGATTGTGATCGGAGCCAGTTGGGCCCTTAATTTTTGGTTTGGAGTTGCAAAAGGAAGACTACAGTCCCAATTTTGGTCAAACACGAGCTGCACAAGCTATAGAAGAAGTTGGATAGTGGAGAAAGTGAAGAAACATAAATCAGTTACAAAAAGGGAAAACACAACGCCAACAAGGAAAAAGAATTTAGAACAGAACAAGAACAAGAAAGCATGTGGAGCCTAAATCCAAAAGATCCCCCTCAGCCTATACATGAGATGCATATTATTGTAAAAGGGATGGTTGTTTTTTTTTTGTTACTGTTGGGTATGGTTGGGTGTAGTTTCTTGTTTGTAGAGTTTTTTCATAAATGATATAGAGCGCGCAAATAGAGAAAGGGTTCTCTGGCTGTAACTTGTATACATTTTTGGGGAAATGGTAGTTAGAGATATGTGACATGAGTCCAAATCCAAAAGCGTGTAACATAGAACTGATTGGTATCTCTGAGATTGTATCTGAGAAGCTCTGTTGATAATATAGAAAGAAGGACCTAAAATTTTGAAATTACTGTGCCATTTTGTGTGCATGCTTATGACTTGTCTCTTTACAATACTTATTTATGATTGATAATATCAATATGTTGTCTATGTGTACAAATGATTTTGCAACTTGATTATCTTTATTTCCAGTATGAACGTATTCATATATTTTCTGTGGTTGTCCTATCTTGCGCAAGATCATGGTGAATCTTGAAGATTCTGGAAACCCACCTAATTATTCTCCTTTCCCTTCCCTATCTTTCATTCTTGGTTGTGCTTCGGGTGAGACTTATTCTCTTTAGAGGAGATGAAAATGTTAGTGCTCTAGACTACTCGGTCCCTTTTTTTGGTAACCAGAGAAGGACCCTGGTCTGATCAATTATGTGCCAACAACATCCATAAAGAGTTGATCGAAATCCCATATAGACTACGTTTGTACCTGTTTGATCTCTTTGAGCTCGGTGATGTACTATGACTCTGACTTTGGATTTTTGAACTCCTTTAATAGAACTTTATTTATCTCTGCTAAGTTTCTGGCCTATCCTATAGGAATAATTCTCTATAACTTCATATACCATACCAGTGCACGAACTCTAAATGTCGTTGCTAACTCCACTATTTTTACGACATCATCATATATTATTTTAGTGGCCCAAACTATTTTGCAGAAAAAAAGTGTTGTTCTAGATCCTTTGATCCCACTGCCTTGATTTCGGGAATTCTAAGTGTATTATCTAAACCTGCCATGTTGGTTTTTTTATTACTTCCTCTTGGTGATTTTGGTGGACTCTAATTTTGACTTTGCGTACTACTCCCACTATTATGAATACTACTATTATGTACTCCTTGACTAATTATGATAGATTTTGACAAGTATTCAACTGTTATATATGAATGTGGTGATGCACATGGGGTCATGGATTCTACACATGATCCTGTCTAAGTAGGACTTACGGGATCCTCTATTACTAGAATGGACTAAGAGCCTTCTTCTTTTCCTCCTAAATATGGTATCTCCATAATTTAGACTTGTGAACAAGGTTCTCTTTCTTTTATCTCACTTTGTTTCTCTTCTCTCCCATCCCCAGTCTTTTGCCTCTTGTACCTTCTTCCTCCATGCAACTCTCCAAAATCATACTTGTCCTAGGTATGCTACCTTCTTACATCCTTATTCCCTTCCTCCCTCGTTCATTTCTTCCTTCTCCTAGATTATTCCCATGCCATACTCTGGCTCCCCCTATGTGCACAAATCCCCTTTAGCCATTAGACTTCATAATCATCATGTGTTTTTCACACAAAAAAATCTTTATCCACGTATTTAATTATTTCAAGAACCTTTCGTATGGAAATTTGAAATTTTTTCTTTTTGCAACACTTTGTTATTGAATGCAATCTATTACAAATTTTGTAAGATAACCCCGTAATACACTATCTATCCAAAAATAAACTGCTTGAGTAGTTGGCTTACTTACTAAATTCAACTATTTTACCAATTCATGAGTCCAATTCTTTGGTGCTGCAACACTAAACCTTCCTGTCTTCTCAACCAATCTTCTTATCGACTCAGTCAAAATTTGTGGGAATTATCGAAAGAAAATTTCATCTAGATTCGTGAACACATACTTTTGCATCCATTTCTTGTCATTCATCCGAGGGTTCCTTCTCTCTTGTCGAAATAATTCTCATTCTTTTTGTTCCAACCAGTCTGTGATTTATTTTTTAGTCGAACTCCAACAAATTCCCTTAATTCCAATTTCTCGGTCCCGACAACGAAACCATTTGTTGGCTTAAACTGGTCTGTGCATGGGTTGTAAGACCCAAGGTTCGGTTCAACTGTGACCATCAAACCCTCAATACACCAACCCTTTCAGCATCATCTGCTTATGAGGATGAAGTCTAACCTAAGGTATCTATTGGGACTGCAAGAACTAAGTTTTTGCAGTAGTAGGGGAAAGGGAGGTAGATGCGCTAACCATTGTTCCTTATTCTAGCTTACATATGCTTCTGATTACTATAGCCATTCATAAATCTTGCAGCCTAATCAATCTGTACCCTAAATCTCATCTATAAAATATAACACCATCATTCATACATGCACATAAATAAGTAAAGAACACAAGATGCAATATTATCTCTCAAACTATATCTTTATTTATTGTATCAACTGATTACATTCATGATTCTTACATAATATCAACCTCTACAGATTCTACAAACTTCCTCTATCCCACTATCTCTCTCACTCTCTCTCTCTCCCTCCAACTCTCTCCTTTCACCCCACCCATTACATATTTATAACCAAAATTTAGGGCTTAAAGTCCTATTCTTATCGATCCCAAAATAGCCTATTACAATGCATGGCATGGTCAACTTCAGTTAACTGGTTGTTTTCCTTATTCTACTTCTCTCTCTTTATACAAATTTTCTGTTGTTCTTATATTTATGGAAAGTCTCACTATCGTCCTTTGCACCTCCTTCTCTCGCTCGCTTGCTTTATTTTTCTTTTTGTGTGTTATCTCCATCCTATGCATTGTCCATCCTTCTATGCCCTTTTTACCTTTTGTACTCTTTCTTCCTTCTATGTGATTTATTCCTTTTGTTCCCTTTCTTCGTACTTAGGTTTTTCTCCAAAATTACATCCAAAACTACCTATCCAACAATCAGTGAATTACAAGAGGAAGAAACAATGGAAAAGCATCCCTACAAGAGAGGAAAGGAAGTATAGAAACCCCACATTGATCCACTTGGCATCTTGTAGAAAATTCAAAGGGAGATAAATTATCAGAAACAAAGACCAAATTAGAAGCATGAAGAGAGGGGGATATATACCAACAAGGGGAGTTACCCTTTTCCCCATGATGTCAAAGGGGGAGAAAGAGAAAGATCATAAGAAAAAGTTTAAAAGCATGAAGACATGGGGAGCATCCCCAAGGGGAGATACCCTTTACCATTGATGGAAAAGAGAGAGAGAAACATGAGAGAAATATCATGAGCATTGGTCACAGGTGGAGTATGAGTGTTGGAGTATGATTGTTACCATCAATGCCAAAGGAGGATATTTTTGGATAGTTGGTTGTCATTGATGTTGTTAGATAGTTGGTTTTCATTGATGTACACAAAAGTGGTTGTCATTGATGTAACAAAATGTCATGGGTGGATTTGAAGAAGTCTACAAGAAGCCCCAGAGGTGTGGTCATGAATCCCGAAGTTGTTTGAGGAATAAGGACATGAAGGATAGTGTAAATTCATGTAACACACTCATAGATAGATATTCCTCGTCATTCCACTTCAAATGGTAGGTGGAACATCATGTAGTTCCTCATTGTTAAGGAGTTATGAGGTCATGAACTTGGAAGCCCTAAATAATGGTTAAGAATCCCCTAAACAAGTACAAGTCATTAATTAAAGGGTAAAGTGGTTATACAAAGAAAGTACAGGTCATCCCTAAAGTTACAAAAATAAGTCACTTGGAAAAGTATAAATACACAAAAAAATCCTATAATTCTTACACACACACCTTTATTGACTATATTCTATGTGAGCACACTTGATTCATTTGGAGAATATGAGGTAGCAAGTATAAGGAAGTGAAGGAAGTGCGAAGGAGAAAATTTTGGGATTATAGAGGAGAGAGAGGGTTTTTGAGAAACCCTAGTTTGGTTGACCCCACGGGTCAGACTACTCGTGTCCCGTGAGGCACCCTTGTGGGTTGTATGACCCTTGTCCCGTGAGGCCCCACTAGTTGATTGCTCTTAGTCCCAGGAGGATAACAAAAATTTGGGGAGGATGTTAGTACCAAGTTGTTGAGGCTGAGGAAGAGTTATAAGTTTGAAATCTTGTGTATCAGGTCATATACAGGTTTAAAGGTATGTCTATATGCATTTTTTGAGGGTTACATGTTGGTGATGTTATGGTACATGCTTGAGGCACATCTTTGGTATATTTGTGAGTTTTGGTATATGCCTTGAGGCACATATTGGATACTTGGAATATCGTTTTTTGTATGGTATATGCTTGATGAATATCATGAGTTATATAACATATGTTTGATGGTATCTCTTGGTACATGCTTGAGGCACATGGTTTGAGGTACATCTTGGATACATAGTTGAGTGATGTTATGGTGTACCTTTGTGTCTGGTTGGTATATGTCATGGTTGTTATAGGCACCTCTTTGTGATGTTGGTACATGGTTGAGGTATACACTTAGTATATGGAGGCATATGTGTGAGGCACATCCTTTTGTGCTTGGTTGAGGCACATCATTTGGTACATAGTTCATGCTTGGTACATGATACATAGTTTTGGTATACAATGAGGTGTATGGTTGATAATCAATTTTATGGTACCTACACTTGGCATGTATTATGGTACATGATAGGTGATATTGAGACACATATTTGTGATGTTATGGTTCATGAGTTGATGATGATATTGTGCATTTATAGAGGCACTTCTTTGTGATCTTGCTACAGGTTTTGGTACATGGTTGATGCATGATATGGTACAATTTTGATGCATGGTTGATGCATGATATGGTACATGTTTAGTGCATGGTTGATGCATTGTTGATGCATGATATGGTACAGGTTTAGTACATTGTTGATGCATGATATGGTACAGGTTGATGTACATGGTATGATATAGGTTCTATTACATGGTTGATGTACATGGTATGGTACATGTTCTTATACATGGTTGATGTACATGGTATGGTGATGTTTTTGGTATCCATGTGAGTGGATATGGTTATAGTTGGTTGACAATGGTATATCAGTAACATAGATAGTGACAAAGACAGTTTTAGAGAGAGTGACATGTTGGATGATTGGTTGATCATCGGTTATAGGTTGATGTGACAGTGGCAGTCACAGGTTGATGTGATAGTGGCAATGATAGGTTGGTTGATGTGACAGTGACAATGACATGTTGGTTGATGAAAGTGGTAGTTATAGAATTATCAATGGTAGTGAGAGGTTGAGTCTACACTTATATTTTAGGACGATAGGATGGGGCAAGGAAAAGGGGTTATATCCTCCTTCCGGTTGGTGTCAGATAATTTAGGGATTTGTATCTTCCTTTATGTTGGATCCTATAAATTAGGGGGTCATAGTTGCCTTCCAGTTGGAGTTGGAAAACATAGGGAGTTGGAGCTTCCTTTAGTTTGGATCCTATAAATTAGGGGGTTGTAACCTCCTTCCAATTGTAGCTAGAGAATTCTGGGAGTTGTATCTTCCTTCATGTTAGAGCCTGTAAATAGGGGGTTGGAGCGTCCTTCCAATTGGTGTTGGAGAATTGGGAAGTTGGTGCTTCTAATGAATGTATTATTGATATATATAAGAAATAATTTCATGGTTTTCACCCATTTGGGCTTCCACGTAAATTCTGGTGTATTTTGTATCTTTGGTTTTTTACTATGCAATGATGAATGATATTGTTTATGATTCAATGATATACTAAATGTATAAGTGATAAACTATTGAATATTGTTGATAAATTTAAAGTTTTTATATATTGTGATTGAAAGTCATAATAAGTTCTCATATTGATTCATCACCCCTCTCAATATTACAACAGAAAACACTCCCATAGATATATGCAATATCAAGATCTTATGCAATGATTCTAGGTTGCATTGGTGCCACTCCATGGTAAGACATAAGTGAGACCAGTGGATTTGTAACCCATTACTGAAATCTATGATCTACTCATTATGGCATGCTAGGTATAAACCCTTGTTGTATCTCATCTTCATATCCATATCTACATTAAGATGAATATGAGGAATATTAGCAAAGTATGTGCCAATATGTGAAAAATAAAAGAAAACAATAAGTAGAGAATTAAAAAAATTATAATCAATACATGTGCATTAAATAAGACAAAAAAATATGCAATGAAAATCAACAAAAGATAAAAATAATATTACTCCCATGTTTAGTGGGTTGATTGTAGTCAATTAGATGTTATAATATCCTTACCAATCCATACCTACATATGGAAATGATATAATATCAAGGATGTGATCACCTCACTACATAAAAAATTCAAAACATCTCACCCATTGACCTATACATGTGCTTTGACTGCTCCTCTTGGGTAACATATTCCCCCACATGTGCATATACACATTGGTGATTATACAAGGAGGATGGTGGTTAAATGTTAAATATGCCACCAAAAACATCTCAAAAAATAAAGAAAACAAATTTAAAGAAAAGGGGGAGATATGTCTCCCCTTCAACATGTTATGACAATGATCCAAAGAAATAAACCATTGTTATAAAATCATGGTAGACCACTAAACCATTCTAGGAATTTAAAATAAACTATATACATAGTACAACTATTAGGTAGCTAGAGAGGTAGTAGTGGGGGCCCTCTGGGTCCCCACTACTACGTCTCTAGCTATTTGGAGAAGTAGCTCAATAAGAGGATGCCCCCTCGAGGAGGCAAGTGAACAGGAGAGGATCCCTTCCATAATATGATCCCTTGTATGGTGTTTCCCTACCTCAAGGATTTGGTAATAATAAAGTGTGGTTTCTTCTATATTTCTCTATCGATCTATTGTGTATTCAATATTTTTTGTGATTATATTTGTAGATCCTATTATGGAAGGGATCCTCTCATATTCACTTGCCTCTTTAAGGGGGCATCCTCCTATTGAGCTACCGCTCCAAATACAATACTCTCTTCATATCCCATTACATTGCTTGAACTCCTTTATATAGTGTTACCATCACCTAAGAACATTCTAGAGGAGGAATCTTCTAGAAGTAAAACCTTCTAATAAGTCCTCTTACATTTATTATATCTAACTACCCATTTATTATATCTAGCTACCATAGTGAGCCTTATTTAATAATATAGTGGACCTAGTCAAACTTACATTGAATGGCCTCCATTATTATCACTATGGGCCCTCTGGGCCCCCACTACTACCTCTCTATCTACCTAACATTCCATCCCCCTTATGAAAATGTTGTCCTCAATGCTTGATGTACAACCATATACCAGGTTCCCATGGATAATTGTGGATCATAATGTTGAAGAAGACTGGAGAACCAAGGTCCCATGTAGAAAGGGAAGCCACCATGTTGAAGTAGTCCAACCACCATTGTAGGCCTGGGTCCCATGTCCAAGTGCTCATGTGAACTCCCCGTGGAAGATTTTGGAACCCAATAACTAACTCAAAATAATGCTCCAAAGACGGACACCTATCATGTGGATCCAAATAACAAGATCCATCCACATAGTGGAAAAGGGTCATAGAAGAATCTGAAATGAATAATACCACTATATAATATGTAGGATGGACACTGGTAATAATCATTGGCTCTCAATTTGTCACGTTGATTCTCTCTACATAAGGTGGATTAGAGTCATCAAATAAAATATGAAAGTGGTTGTCATCCCAGAAATGACAACTATCCATATACCAATCATCACAATCGGCCTCAAAATCATAACGAGCATATATTTCTTGATTATATTCATCCCTGATGTCTTCCATAAGAAATCTCTCCTATATGTTATCCAATGAATCTTGAATACTACAGAAACTATCATTGAGACCATCTGCAAGGTCATGCAATCTAGCATCCAATGTGTCATACAATTGAGATTTGAATGCTTCAGTAATTTGTAGAATTTCTTTGAGGGTTTGAGAGGAAATAGCCATCTAAGTACCCTTTGAAATCTTCAGTCCTGCATCCTTCATGGAAAAACCCAAAAAATAGAACAATAAGTTACGGCAGAAAATTGCGGCTTTTCTGGAAAAACCCTAAAAAACTGTTGAATTTAAAATGCTCATAACTTCACTTCCCGTACTCCGTTTCGGCTGATTTATTTTTTTGAAATTGGGTGATTGTGAGAGGAACTCAAATATTTAATTTGTTTGGGCAAATTCATCCTCCATATTCAACATAAATAAAAACAATCGCGTCGTCGTCCGTAGAAAAAACCCTGAAAATTACAGATTTTAAAACTTCAATATCTTGACTTCTTGGACTCCATTTCAGACGATTTGTTTTTCAACTTGGGTGTTTTTCTAAGAGNTATATATATATATATATTGTTTATTCAATTTTTTCACATAAATATAGCGAAAATTTCTAGAATGTCGCGGCCCTCTTTTTTCTTCTCCGAAAAAAAAATCTGCAAAAATAAAAAATATTTACCCACAATGTCTGCCAAGGAAAGTGCTCTGATACTACTTGTTAAGAACCTGAGTAGATATAAAAATATAATCACCACAAATACTAAATACAAAATAGATCCACAGAGCAATATAGAAGAAACCACACTTTATTATTACCAAACCCTTGAGGTAGGGAAACACCATACAATGGATCATATTATGGAAGGGATCCTCTCCTGTTCACTTGCCTATTCAAGGGGGAATCCTCCTATTGAGCAACTGCTCCAAATACAATACTCTCTTCATATCTCATTACATTGCTTGAACTCCTTTATATAGTGTTACCATCACCTAAGAACATTCTAGAGGATGAATCTTCTAGAAGTAAAACCTTCTAAGAAGTCCTCTTACATTTATTATACCTAATTAGCCATTTATTACATCTATCTACCATAGTGAGTCTTCTTTAATAATATAGTGGACCTAGTCCACCTTACATTGAATGGCCTCCATTATTATGACTATGGGCCCTCTGGGCCCCCAATACTACCTCTCTAGGTACCTAACATTTTCAAGCAATGTAATGGGATATGGAGAGAGTATTGTATTTGGAGTGATAGCTCAATAGGATGATGTCCCCTTAAAGAGAAAATTGATTAGGAGAGGATCCCTTCCATAATAGGATCCATTGTATGGTATTTCCCTACCTCAAGGGTTTGGTAATAATAAAGTGTGGTTTCTTCTATATTTCTCTGTGGATCTAATATGTATTTAGTATTTGTGGTGATTATATTTGTAGATCTACTCAGGTTCTTAACAACAACAAAGGGAAACAAATTCATTAACAATTAGTGGTATGGTGATCTAGCATGGAAATTAAAAGGCTTGAACACTAAACTTGTTTTGAAAAAAAAACACGTAATCTCAACTAGCTCACAATTACCTAGAACTCACCATGGTAAATTATATTCGTGCTATCATATATCTACACATATTTCAATTGATTTTCTCCTACAATACCAATTGGTATATCAAGGAAATGGTAAAAATCCCCTCTCCCCCATGCCCCCCCGCCCTTCCTAAATAGTTTAAATAGTATGTAGGGAAATAAATATTATCCTTTGTTGATTGGTACCATGAAATTTTATCTTCCATGATCCTAGTGAAGAATAAAATCTATCAATAACTTAGTGTTAACCCTAATATATTTACCCTAATAATAAAACTTGAGGAGAGTAATACCCTTCCATGTTTTAACCTCCCATCGAATCACTATTGTACATAAGAACACCAATTTAACTTGTTCAAAATGCCTAATGTTGTTTTACTTGCATAAGAGTTGTAATTGTAAAGTGTGTGTGTATTAAAACTCACTATACAATTTTGTTTTCAAGTATTTCAATCATTGGTTCAAAGAATTAAAACATATATCAAAACCCTTACAATATTCTTTAGTTATCTAATACATATGAATATGTATGAATTTAATGTTCAAGATACTTAGTAAGTCTAATTAATACTATTTTACTAAGATGTGAATCCAAAGGTAAAATAATTTCTTTTATAATGAAGCTGATGTTAAAATTTATAGATACTTATGGAATTGGTCCTACCATATTCATCTTACACTTGTACCCAAATCTATTATAATATTGAATTTTTATACAAGTTGAATAAGCTAACTCCCTTATTTTTCTAAAGGCGTTTGATATTGACTATAGTGACTAAATTACAGAGAGAACGATTAAGCATTGACTTTACATACATAATATATATAGATTCTCTTTCAAATATAAATTTTACAATCTTTAGTTGGCACATGAAAACTATCATGAACGCAAATATATAGAAACAAATATAAATAAATAATCATTAAATAATAATAATTAATACATCAAAATGAAAATACATGTCTTATCTAAAGGACATCTCTATTAATGAAGGGGAATCCCTACATGGGTATATATGGCCCTCATTATCATTGTAACCATTCATCACATATTATTCAATTATTTATTACTTGTCCTATATGGATCCTAACTTATTGTCCCTTTTACATTGGATATTTACATAAGTGAACTGGATTAGTTCCCTACATTCGGTATCAGATCCTTTCTTTTTTTATCCTGACCATTGGTCGCTTTGGATTTTAACCAACCTCCATTTCATAGAGTTTCATTGATTTGGTTATTGACCGTAATCATGCTTTGGGACATTAAAAATTAAAAAATTAAAAAAAAATTAAAAATTCTATTGAAGAAAAACAATTCCACTGCAATTTGAAGAAATATGAATGTCAAGAAGATTTTTAAAGTGAAATAACAACTGCCTAATAGAAATAATCGATTTCCACATACATAGGAATTATTTTATAGAATTTAAAATACATCCATAAAGATTTATTCAGGTTATCAGGGTCTATCATAAAATTCTTGTCACTCTCAAAAAATTAGAAATTCCATTGAAGCAATTACCCACTATAGGTTTCAAGGAACCAAAAAATTAGGAAGTAAATAAATAAATAAAAGAAAAGAAAAATAAAAAAAGGTCATACATTTCATCCAACCTCCAATTCTCACATCCATTTGTTGTACAATTGGTCTAGATTTATGGACAAATGGCTTGGATAGTTTGTTTCCATTGATGTCAACCCTTGGAGAGTGACCATGGATAGTGATGTCAACCCTTAGTGATTAATGTTAACCCTTGGATAAGTCTGGAAGCCCTAGAAACGTGGAAAATATTTCTTTATGGTTGTTCATCATTTGTATGATTGAGAGTGATGGGTGTATTTTAATAAGTCTCCAAAGTGGTCCCCTTATGGTGTAGCTTTAAGCATGGCCCTCACGGGAATAGGGTTTGAAGAAGTCTACAAGAAACCCATAGGTGTGGTCATGGAACCCAAGTTTGTTTGAGGAATAAGGACATAAAGGAAATGGTAAATTAAGCTAATACACTCATATGTTTGTCTTGTTGTTTCCGGTGATATGTGGAACATCACATAGTTCCTCAAGGTTAGGGAGATATGGTCTTGCGAAGTTGGAAGCCCCAAAGAGTGATCAAGAAACCCCTAGTTGGTTAAAAGTTGGTTAATAAAGGGGTAAATTTGTTGTAACAAGAAAACTCTAGAATCCCTAAAGTAAGGAGGGTATTTACCTATAATTTGTATAAATACACCTCATAGAGTCATTCATTAGTACATTCACATACATTTGTATTGAACATCTATCTAGTGATTTGTTATGGTTTAATGAATGGTTTAGTGATTTTAATGGTGTATTAATTTGGTAATGGTTTATATTTTTATTGGAAAGTCTACTAGTGAATTTGAGGTTGAATCTAACATATCAAGTTTGAGGTGGAAAAAATTATGAAGGGCCAAAAGATTCAGAGCTACAGAACTTGAAAAAACCCTAGTTTTCAAGGTGTATGCAGGTTGATAGTATAATAGGTAGAGTAAATACACAATATGATAGTAGAATAGGTATCATACATACGCGGTATATAAATGAATAAGTATCATAAATGTGAAAAAATCATAAAAAAATTGAGTGGATTTTAGTACGACATCCCTGAAGTATGAAGCAAGTTCCTAGGTTCTTCATTTTACAGGTTCTCATGAGTAAAGGTATGTCATTTATGTATTTTTTGAGGCTTGAATCTTGGATGATAAGGCACATTATTGAGGTATGTCTTGGAGGATCTTCATGGTACATGGTTGAGGTAATATTATTATATGTTTGAGACAAACTCTTGGTACTTAGTATATGGATGTTATGGTTCATTGTTAGAGCCACGTCTTTCTAGTATTGGCATATACTTGAGGCTTGTCATATTATGTTATGAGACTACATATTTGTGATATTGAAGATCAATATTGAGGCGTATGGATAGAGGTATTTCATGGTATATGGTACATGTTGGGTGAGATACATTGCTAGTACACTTCTTGGTTTATTTGTACAAGGTGTATGGTTGCTGTGTTAGTGGTCTACCATTGATATTAATACATTATTGAGATATACACTTGGCATATGGTAGTATATGCACAAGATACATCTCTTAGTGGTGACGGTACCTGGTTGAGATACACTCTTGGTATTACTTGTTCAACATGTCGTATGGTACATGGTGTTGTAGGAAAATTCCCCTGTGGACAGGTGACTATCCTCTTGGGTTATAGACCCCTATACCAAGATAGAAAACATGATAAAATTGGACACTAACATTCCTTTGAATCTAACTAACTAATCAGAAAGAGAAGGAGAAGGAATAAAGTGTGATGCACCTTATTCTGATGTTTTTCCTCACTGCTCCAACTTGAGCTTGATCACCGAGCTCCTAAGCATTGTTTTACACCTGCAATGGAATGGACAATGAGACAAATAACTCCTACTCTACTCTATAAGATTAGTCCAATCAAATCCATATATAATACAAACATATGTAAAGAGACATAGGTTATAAGGAAATAGGCCAAGCAATATATTAATGAGAATTCTTAAAGAAATACTTACAGACTATAGATGCATTTGCAACAACCTCTCCAAGTCCTCCTCGTCTAGCCCTTGAAAAAATCTGCCAAAATAATAGGTTTGATATCCCTCATTATATAGGATTTGGAGGCTTAACCACCATGGAGAGGATCACTCATTAGATAAACTAAAAAGGGATATGAAA
>ML788822.1:509289-540498 GCA_009831015.1 Picea engelmannii
TAAATATCATTATATATTCATTTGACACACAAGTTGAATTTCAGAGGAAATCATAAGTAAAGAAGGTCGTATTTCAAGGGAGGATGAAGTCTTTTGGTGATGTGTTCTAAGGTATGGTATTTAGAGGTCATCTTACCATTTTCTCTATAAAAAAATTTCTAGAATAATTAAGATGGTAAAATTTCTATGGTATTGCGATGACATATCAAGGTACCTATGGTAAAATTTGAATCTCTTGATTCACTATAATTATGGAGATACACTCTATGGAAGATAGGGTTTTTGACTAGTCCTGAAGCTAGTCAATAAACAGGTGTTTCAGGTAAAACAGTCATAACGTCTTCATAGTGAATCCAAATTAGAAGGGAATAGTTTAATTGGAAAGAGTACAGACTTTAGTTTATTGTGTCATAGTTTTAGAATCTGATGTTAAATATTGAGCATGGGGCTTTTTGTACAAGATGGCTCTCATGAATAAAACAAAATTGAATAAAGTCTACCATTCTTTCTATAACTTCTTTTTGGGGAGGATTAAAGGAGTAAAAATTGGAGGATTTTCAGAGAATACATTGAGTAATATTATATAAAGGATTAGAGTGTTCCAATAATTGAATAATTATAGAATTTGAAGAAGTCTCGGGAAGCATTATCAGGCTCTATGTGATGGTTGGTTGATGGTGATGATTTAATGTAAAGTTTTATTATCTCTCATATATTATTGGGTGGAAGGAAGGGGAAAGGATGGAGAGGTCAACCCTCTCTTGATATTGGAGGATTGTATCTTCATCTTGGATTTTTATCCCTCCCTTTATATTTGGAAGCTGCAACTACCTTTGAAAGTCATTACTTCCCTTGAACAATAATTATTGATTATTTCTCATATATTGTGCATGGTGTATTGTGGTGTATTGGTGTAACTCTTATACTATTGTTGATTGATCATTGGATATAATTGAATGGTTTAAGTATAAGTTGAAAATGTTTTTAAATTGTAGTTGATACTAATTCACCCCCATGTCAGTATCAACAGTGGATCCATACCTCCATGACATGAGCTGATCGTAGCCACAAAAAATACACAATGGAGCTATGAGATGATAAAACATAGACATAGACCAATACAATATGGATGTATGTGATAGTATATATATAAACATTCTCAAATGATCCCCTTCGCAGCCTAGGAAAATCAGTTCAACAAAGTGAATGCTCAACCCAGGGTCTTCATCCCAATCCCGATGTTGTACGAATCTAGCCATGTGAATAGATGTTTTGATGTCGAACACGGTAGAAACCACTTGATTATTGGTCATTGAGGTAAACCATTAACACGTGTGAGGGAAATCACCAATGATTTCAATGACTCCCAAGGTACCCTAGTACATTCCAGTGAATGTGAATAAATGAGATGAGGTCAAACATTCGTGGAATCATCTGATCAAAGGTCAATGATGTAAACCCATTGTCGGAAGCGAGGGGGCCTACCATTGAGGCATGCATGTCCCAAGGTACTAACTGATTTCTAATTATAATTCCCAGATGATGTGTTGAAGTTGATAGGAAAAGACTCGTCGAAGGAGGGCCTTGATGTATCCACCATCATCGACACGAAACTGACATAGCAAAGTGATATAATATGGTGAATTGAATGAGTATGGAATGACACAGGAAATGGAAAATGGTAATATTTCAGATGGATGGTTTGAAGTGAAAATTCCCTTGAACATGATGAGGCATGACAACTGACTTGGTAGCATTGAGTCAATGAGTACCAAAATGTAATGTGACGACAATAAGAGCACTCTTCGACTGGACGAAAATGTATGGCGACACATGGAATTAGTATGAATCAGAGACAAGCAGATTACCCAATTGTAAGACGAGACACAAACAAGTTCCATGTTCAAGGGAGACAAAAAGATGCCATAAAGGATTCTCAAAAACTTGACCCACTTCCTTCAATTTTTTCCCCCACCCAGATAGATGAGTACCTCCTTTTTATTTTACGAGCTCGAGGAGGGAACACATGCTTGATATAACTCACCTTCAGTAAGTCTCGCTTCCTTTTTTTAACAAACTGGAAGAAGTAAGGGTTTTTTCCCATATGGGCCCTTCAATGTGTAGTTTAGCGAGTCTAGAGAAGGAAAACTTCATGGTTTTTCATGTTTAAAGAGTATGAAAAGAACTTAATGGTGACTCCAAGGTTGTCCTTTTTCGTAATTTTAGTCTCGCGAGGCAAAAAAAAACATAAACTACCACTTGAAAGATTCCCTCTAAAACACTTTAATGAGTGTGAAAGGAAGCAAGATCACTCGACAATCGTTTCATGTTTAGAGAGTGTGAAAAGAGCTTAAAGGAGACTCCAGCGGGTTGCTTTTTTGTATAACCTTTACGAGTCCAAAAAAGTGATAAAAGTCTACTCGGTTACATTCTCATGTTTTTGTCATAACGAGAAAGGACAAAGACTAATCTCGATAACTTATTCTCATGTACTTATGAGCACAAGAAAGAACAAAGACTAAGCTCATTCCAGAAAAATACTACTACGTTACGATGGGGATGACCTTCCAACGAGGATCACTCCTAGCAGCATGTCTCTCTAGAGGTAGTTTTCCCCCAACTTATTTGGAAAAAGTGAGAGGTTTTTCTTCCGCATTATGTCTGAGGTTTTCTTCAGCATGATGTTCAGAGGCTAGAGATCTTCCCCCCAAGCGTTGTTGTTGTAGGAAAATCTCCCTGCGGACAGGTAGATTGCCTCAAAGAGCTAGACTCTTAACTCTAAGACAGAAAGTGCTTAACGTGGACACTGACCTCCTTTCAGATCTATACAAACTAATACATGAGAAGGAAGGATAAGAGAGGTACATTTTTATCGACGTTTGTCCCTGCACGCTCCGAGTTGACCTCCAATCTTTCGCTCCTCGATAAGCCCTGTAGAAAAACAAAGTACGACCACTTCCTACTCTATCAAGATTAGTCTGAAATAGGTCTATCTACTAAAGAGACAATTTCATGTGAGATTGAACACGAATTAGAAAGAAACAGGCCAAGCAAATTATATTAATGAGGACAAAACATTGCTTACAGCCGTAGATGGATTGCAGTAGCTTCATCAAGTCCTCCTTGTCTACCCCTTTCTCAAAAGATCCACGATCTGACCGATGATAGCTTCACCGATTGCTCCCTATGAGATCATAGGTCTCTTGCTCCCAAATTATCTCTGTTCCAGCACCACTTATACGATCATAAGTTTGGTGTGATTCTCCTTTTCCAGTCCTCTTTCACCATTAGAAAGCTTACTTATATAGCCTTGGAGAGGCTTTAACCACTTGAGATATCCTTGGGGAAGTTGAGGATTTGCCTCCTTCAGTTGAGCATCTACCCTAGGATCATGGATGGACTAGGGATTCGAGCTCAACTTCCTTCCAAGAATGAAAAGATGCTTCCCCCATTCATCAAAACAACTTAACTACTGCCCATAATAGGTAGCGCTCCCTCAAAATGACCATCAGAGCATTGTAGCACTCCCTAGTAGGCTTTAGGGAGGCTCCAGCGCTCTCAAAATCCATAGCGCTCCCTCAAAAGGGCCAGAGGAGCTTTATAATGCTCCCAGACAGTGTAAGGGGGAGCGTCGGCGCTCCCAGAAGAGGTATAGGGGAGCGCTCTCCTCCAAAAGCTAGTTTTTTTAGTGTTTTCAGATGGAAAAAGGTTTGCAAGCCTATTGACCCATTTCTCCTCTTCCAAATCAAATGTTTGAGGTGTTTCAAGTGTCCTCCTCATGTCATTATAGGCATGACATAGGCATCATGGCAACATGCTTTCTTTGACACTTACGACACTTGCGAGCAACATGGGACACTTGTGAGAAACATGCGACACTTGCGACCTTGTGAGCAAAATGTGACACTTGCGACCTTTGTAATGACGACACTTGCGACACTATCAAAGTGAGTATTTTTTATGTGTAACAGATTCCCCCCCAAAGTATGAAGTGAGAAGACAAGAACTGATAACTGAAATTCTTTGTAGACTTTCAAGCAAGGGTATAGACTCGGAGAACCTGACAGAAGCTGCACACAAACATCCAACAAATATCATGACATATTTCAAAACCCAAGGCAATCATACCTATGCTTGGGTGATCAAGAGTTGCAAGATATGGCCGCCATAAAATACACTGCGGATCCATAATTGTATTGATAAAAAGGTATAGCCACTGAAAATACATTGTGGATCTATACTCTAATGACCTGAACTGATCGTAGCCACGAAGAATACACAGTGGATCTATGAGATGACAAGACATAGCCATGACCAATACAAAGTGGATCTATGTAATAGTATATATGTCATTGTTCAAAAGAAACTCCATCACAACCTGGGCAAAGCACATATCAAAGTGATCACTCAACCCAAGGTCTTCTTACCGATCCTGATGTAGTACAAATCTAACCATGTGAATAGATGTCCTGATGTCGAACATGGCAAAATCCACTTGATTACCGGTCAATGATGTAAACCGTTAACAAGCGTGAGGGAGATCACCATTAATGTCAATGATTCCCAAGGTACCTTAGTACATTCCAACGAATGTGAATAGATGAGCTGAGGTCGAACACATGTGGAATCATCCGATCAGAGGTCAATGATGTAAAACTACTGTCGAATGTGAGGAGGCCTACCATTGAGGCATGCAGGTCCCAAAGTACTAATTAGTTTCTAAGCCTGATTCCATGGATAATGTGTTGAAGTCGACAGGAATAGCTGCGTCGAGGGAGACCCTTGATGTATCCCCCATCAACGACATGAAACATACATAGAGATGTAATTGGTAGATCAAATGGACATGGACTGACACAGGTTTTGAGGCAAGATATTTGGGATGGATGACTCTAGAGGTGGATACTTTCCTTGAACACTGAGGCACAACAACAAAACATGACATGGACCAAAACTATGTAGTGGAATTTGTGACTTGCGTCAGGCGACCCAAAGGAGTGAAAGGAACTCAAAGGATTGGCTCAGTGCAGAGGTTCAGCGGATTATGATGCGTACAAATGACAAAGTGTCGTGTTCAAGGGAGACTCTAAAAATTGCTGGATAATGTTCTCAAGAGACTGCTTGGCTTGATCCTTTCAAAATTTCCCCCCATCCAGATAGATGATTACCTCTTTTTAATTTAATGAGCTCGAGGAGGATAACACATGCTCTATATAACTCACCTTTGGTAAGTTCCTCTTCCTTTGTTTAACGAACTGGAAGAAGTAAGGGTTCGGTCCCGTATGGGCTTGTCGATGTGTGCTTTAACGAGTCCAAATACAGAAAACTCGAAGGTTTTTCATGATTATAGAGTTTGGAAAAACACTTAAAAGAGAACTCTCTCAATTGCTTTTTCGTACAGTAGTCTAACAAGACCGAAAAAGAGATAAACTATCACTTGAAAGACGCCCTTTCAAACCTTTTAACGAGCGTGAAAGGAAACAAGATCACTCGACAATCTTTTCATATTTAGAGAGTCTGAAAAGAGTTTAAAGATGACTCCAGGGGGGTTCCTTTTTCGTGTATCCATATAGTAGTCTAACAAGATCGAAAAAGAGATAAACTATCGCTTGAAACATGCCCTTTCAAACCTTTTAATGAGCATGAAAGGAAGCAAGATCACTCGACAATCTTTTCATATTTAGAGAGTTTGAAAAGAGTTTAAAGATGACTCCAGGGGGGTTTGTTTTTCGTGTATCCATACAGGTCCGAAAACGAGATAAACATTTACCTGGATGCATTCTCATGTATTTATGAGCATGAGAAAGAACAAAGACTAAGCTCGGTACTCTGCCCCAAGCTTGAAAGCTAGTGACTTGACTCTCGAATGATCATCAAAGGCTGGAGACATGCCCCCCAAGATTCAATTCATTCACCGACTTTGAGGCTGATACCAATTTCTGTGCTAGATGGAGAAAAAGGATATAGGTGGATGAAATGAAGGTTCAAAAGCGATACCTAACGAAATACTTGACTCGACATCTACGAGATCTGGCGAAAGACTCAACTTGAAGGGAAAGGTGATTCTTTCATTTTTTAACGAGCTTGACACATGAAAAGAACTATGATCAAGGTTCCAGGTTCGATCCCCATATTGTTGTTTCATTTTTTAATGAGCTTTCTACAGAGAAGTAAACCATGCTCAAGACCTTTGTTTCATTTTTTAACGAGCTTTCCAAAGAGAAGAGAAACTATGCTCACGGTTGTGTCCGAATCATGGCTTCCAAGAGGATAATTCTCTAGAAGGGTACCATGTCAAGGGAAAAAACTCGGTCATGGATTCCAAGAGATCTTCACTGGATGGAAGAGAATCACTATGGAAGGAACACATGTCGAGGGTCGTGACAAGGGTAAGGAGATCAGGCTCCAATAACCCTACCAAAGAGATCACCATGTCCACTACCGGATCCAAATCGTCAGAATTTGAGGTCATAGGAGACAACGACACATAATTGACATGCGGCGGGGGCAATACTGTCTGCACATAGGAACCACTTACGGAGGTAACCCAGTTGGGGCTGATGAATGAAAGTTGATCAATAGTCACAATTCTTCCATCGTGAGGGAAAGATATCACGCAGAAAAGAGTAGATACAATAACTTTCATGGAATAGACATAATCCCGCCCAAGGAGTAAAGAGAAATCCAAGGGGTCTCGGACTACCATGACATCGATAAAGACAGTTTTCCCTCCCAAAGTTACAGGAAACTGAGGAAGGATCCCTAAAGGTTCACTAGTTCTTTTGTTAAAAGCTAACAGATTCTGTGTTACCGGTGCAAGCTGCGGACAACCCAAAGCGTACCAAGCTACAGAAGACAAAATACTAATGGACGCACCTTCATCTATCAGTGTTTGAGGAACGTTCTGACCATGAACTTGTACTGTAATCTGGAAAGGAATGTGAGAGGGAAGACGAGGTCCAGTTAGCACACCCCAATAAAAAAGGATGGCCTCATTACTTGGAGGGGGTTTCGCAGGAGAAGGAGGAATTCCCCCCAATACGGTAGAGTATGTATTAACGAGAAACACATGGGCAGTATCGGGTTTACTCTCTAGAAGGAGAGTAGGATCGATCGATGATTGGATCGGATCGACCAACGGTGGACTTGGATAGACCACTTTAGCACTCTTCAGAGGAAGAGTGGGACTGACCGAGGAAGGGACTGGATCAGTCACTTTGACATTCCTTAATGGAGGAATGGGATCGATCGATGGGGAAACTGGATTGACCACTTTGGAACTCTTCAGAGGAAGAGTGGGACTGACCAAGGAAGGGACTGGATCAGTCACTTTGACATTCGACAAGGGAGGAATGGGATCGACCGATGGTGAAACTGGATCGACCACTTGAGTTTCATTCTCCAAGGGAAGAATGGGGTCGACGGGTGGAAACGGATCAACCACTTTGGTGTCACTCTTTTGATGAAGAGTGGGGCTGATCGATGATGGAAATGGATCAACTACTTGGGTTTGTGGTTCGATCGAGGAGGAAACTAGATGGACCACCTGATCAACCAGATTGACCGTGGATGGAACCAGATTGACCAGTCCATCAACCAATTATGAGTCAGAGGAAAGCTTACGATAACCTTTTGGAATTTGAAGTTTTTCCAAAAGAGAAGAATCCTCATCCATGCGAGGACAAATGTGAGAGTAATGATTACCTTTACATAACATGCAAGGGAACTTGACAATTTTCTTCTTCTTTCCAACCTGAACATCACTAGTTGATGGGGTATCATCGACATGACCGACAGAGGCCGATGACGTGGAGGACCACATTTCTAAGACCTGGGTAAGACCGGGGCAATCCATCAGAAGGTGGTCACCCTTACAAAAGATGCAAGGGAATTTGGGTTTTGGATTCTTCCTTTTAATCTTGTTGACCTCATCAACACTCCCAGTACTATTAACAGTAACTGGTTTCTTAGAGCCAACATCTGATGTTGTTGGGGTATTGGTCCTTTTTGGGCTCTTCTTCTTCTTCTCTTTCTGTTTCTTCTTCTTCTGATCAACCTGGCTACTTGGTTTAGAGATTTCACTAGGAAAAAAAGGAAAAATGGAAGGAGGCATGATGGATGAAGAAGGTGAAAAGTCGACGTGAGGTTGATGTGTGGGTGGTGTATTGACATTAAAAGTATTAGGTGCAACTAAAACATTGGGAGGATTCGGGATCACCGGAGTGGGGAACAACCAAAATGGTAATCCAATAGTGAGTCCTGGAAGACTCAGTGTGGCAACATATGGAGGACCAAAGTTTCCAAATGAAGGAAAGGTATAAGGTTCCCCAGAAGAAGGGGTTCCTCCATTGGTAATCCCAGGATTCGATGCCATTAAGACTGACTCGACCTAAGGTCCACTAAGTAAAACAAACAACACACACTACGAATCTAAGAAGCAATCAATCAAACAAACCTTCCTACGATGAAACCACTAGTTGGTGATGAAATCCAACGTTGTGAGATCAAAATAAGAAGGGTCGGGGATAGAGCGGGTGGATCAGTTATGTTGGCGACCTGCTTAACAGACTTACGCCTTGGTGCAAGCTTCCATGCAGTAATTGTGGATTTACCCTCCAAGGAGCCCGAGTGAGTTTGACCAACATCTGTTCCAGGTACAGTGAGACTTCCCTTCACCATCACCTTGTGTGAGACCCTAAATATTGTGGCTACTAAGGTCACCAACTCATAGTCAGCCCCTGGGCGGGTACAGTCGACAGTCCATTCGGAATGTATGGGCAGGATAACAAGTTTGAAATCAACTTGAAAGGCTTCCATGCAGTAATTGTGGATTTACCTTCCAGTGACCCCCAATATACGATCCAACCACTACAAACAGTTGAACCACGAAGGGAAAATCTCTGTAACTCAGTCGAATGCGACCTCGTGCATAACCCCTGTGTGAGAGGGGGATCCCAGGCATACTAATACGACAATTGGATTTGACTCTCCCTACCGCAAGATACTAAGTTTGTTTGATAGCTTTGGAAATTTATCCTTTCAACCTATTCCAAAGCCCTACACCTTAAACTAATGTAGGTTTGCTAACAAAGATGTAAAAAGTCTAATAAATTTTAGTTAAGCGTTGATTTTAATGGTTGTTTTTTACTCAGAGGGTGTATGAAAGTGAAACCGATGGAATGATGACTCAATTCCCAAAAACATGCATGAAATATGATAAGCAATCATTTCTTTTCAATGAATACCTATTTAAGGGAAAGAGGAGGAGTCGTTTTCACTATCAAACACTTGATAAGGAATGCCCTCAATCAATTTTGTTCTCAATCAAATCCAGTATGATGCTACAACATTTCAGAAATGAAAACTAACATGCAAACTAATCAGTAATATGTACTTTTGTCGTTTGTATGTGAACGATAATCAATTCAATGCAAAATTTCTCTTGCCAACTACCCTTTCAGATCAAGGAGATCCAGACAAGAATATGCAGATTTCGCACACACAACACACCCTTTTTGCGATCAAACAAGAGAAAGAAAACCAAAAATGAAAAAGTAAGGAGAAAGATATTGGATCAAATGACCTCAAAGAACCAAATGAGAAGAATTACAGACTGCAAATGTCCTTCACTAGAGTTCTCGCTCGGTCGGATAGGAGAGAAGAAAGCAGGGGATCGATTTCAAGCTTTCAACAACAAAAACTCAAAAAGAATGAAGAAGGGCATAAAATATGAACAAAGAGGTGTTTAATTCTCAGGAGGAAGCATGTCAAAGGTCAAAAGAGGAAGCATCATTGAATCACAAAGCAACTCAGCAAGTGAGAAAACAGGGTTTGGACCATCAAAAATTGCAATTTTTTAAGAGATTTTGGGAAAAACAGAGATGGCACTCTGGTATAAAGGCCACCAGAGCATTATAAAGATCTTTCCAACAGCTTAAGGGAGAACTTATGCTCTACTAACAAGGTAGGAGAGCGCTGGAGTCCTAAAGCTCAGAAAAAAGTCAAAAAAACCCAAAATTCAGTCAAATTTCGACAATCAGGCTGAGTGTGATGGAGTGAAGAGTCAATCAGAAAATGAAATCAGATATAAAGGGTTAACAAGGTCTGAAAACAATAAGATAATACAAGTTCTTATGAGGAAAAATCAAAACTAAGAAAGTTCTGATTCGATCCCCAGTGGAGTCGCCAGTTTCTATTGTAGGAAAATCTCCCTGCGGACAGGTAGATTGCCTTAAAGAGATAGACTCTTAACTCTAAGACAGAAAGTGCTTAACGTGGACACTGACTTCCTTTCAGATCTATACAAACTAATACATGAGAAGGAAGGAGAAGAGAGGTACCTTTTTATCTACGTTTGTCCCTGCACGCTCCGAGTTGAGCTCCAATCTTTCGGTCCTCGATAAGCCCTGTAGACAAACAAAGTACGACCACTTCCTACTCTATCAAGATTAGTCTAAAATAGGTCTATCTAATAAAGAGATAAATTCATGTGAGATTGAACATGAATTAGAAAGAAACAGGCCAAGCAAATTATATTAATGAGGACAAAACATTGCTTACAGCCGTAGATGGATTGTAGCAGCTTCGTCAAGTCTTCCTTGTCTACCCCTTGCTCAAAAGATCCATGATCCGACCGATGATATCTTCACTGATTGCTCCCTATGAGATCATAGGTATCTTGCTCCCAAATTATCTCTGTTCTAGCACCACTTATAAGATCATAAGTTTGGTGTGATTCTCCTTTTCCAGTCCTCTTTCACCATTAGAAAGCTTGCTTATATAGCCTTGGAGAGGCTTTAACCACTTGAGATATCCTTGGGGAAGTTGAATATTTGCCTCCTTCAGTTGAGGAGCTTCCCTAGGATCATGGATGGACTAGGGATTCGAGCTCAACTACCCTCCAAGAATGAAAATATGCTTCCCCCATTCATCTCAACAACTTAACTACTGCCCAGAATAGGTAGCGCTCCCTCAAAAGGACCATCAGAGCGTTGTAGCGCTCCCTAGTAGGCTTTAGGGGGTGGCCAGTGCTCTAAAAATCCATATCGCTCCCTCAAAAGGGCTAGAGGATCTTTATAACGCTCCCAAACAATGTAAGGGGGAGCGTCGGTGCTCCCAGAAGAGGTATAGGGGAGAGCTCTCCTCCAAAAGCTAGTTTTTTGAGTGTTTTCAGATGGAAAAAGGTTTGCAAGCCTACTGAATCATTTCTCCTCTTCCAAATCAAATGATTGAGGTGTTTCAAGTGTCCTCCTCATGTCGTTATAGGCACGACATAGGCATCATGGCAGCATGCCTTCTTTGACACTTGCGACACTTGCGAGCAACATGGGACACTTGTGAGAAACATGCGACACTTGCGGCCTTGTGAGAAAAATGTGACACTTGCGACCTTTGTAATGACGACACTTGCGACACTATCAAAGTGAGTATTTTTGATGTGTAACATATTGCCCCCCAAAGTATGAAGTGAGAAGATAGGAACTGATAACTGAAATTCTTTATAGACTTTCAAGCAAGGGTATAGACTCGAAGAACCTGACGGAAGATGCACACAAACATCCAACAAATATCATGACATATTTCAAAACCCAAGGCAAGCATACCTATGCTTGGGTGATCAAGACTTGCAAGATATGGCCGCCATAAAATACACTGCAGATCCATAATTGTATTGATAAAAAGGTATAGCCACTGAAAATACACTGTGGATCTATACTCTAATGACCTGAACTGATCGTAGCCATGAAGAATACACAGTGGATCTATGATATGACAAGACATAGCCACAACCAATACAAAGTGGATCTATGTAATAGTATATATGTCATTGTTCAAAAGAAACTCCATCACAACCTGGGCAAAGCACATATCAAAGTGATCACTCAACCCAGGGTCTTCTTACCGATCCCGATGTAGTACGAATATAGCCATGTGAATAGATGTCCTGATGTCAAACATGGCAGAAGCCACTTGATTACCAGTCAATGATGTAAACTGTTAACAAGCACGAGGGAGATCACCATTAATGTCAATGATTCCCAAGGTACCTTAGTACATTCCAGCGAATGTGAATAGATGAGCTGAGGTCGAACACCCATGGAATCATATGATCAGAGGTCAATGATGTAAACCTACTGTCGAATGTGAGGAGGCCTCCCATTGAGGCATGTAGGAACCAAAGTACTAACTGGTTTCTAAGCCTGATTACCTGGATAATGTGTTGAAGTCGACAGTAATAGACTCACTGAGGGAGGGCCTTGATGTATCCCCCATCAACGACACGAAACAACCATAGAGATGTAATTGGTAGATCAAATGGACATGGATTGGCACAAGTTTTGAGGCAAGATATTTGGGATGGCTGACTCTAGAGGCGGATACTTCCCTTGAACACTAAGGCACAACAACAAAACATGACATGGACCAAAACTATGTAGTGGATACTGTGACTTGCATCGGGCGACCCAAAGGAGTGAAAGGAACTCAAAGGATTGGCTCAGTGCAGAGGTTCAGCGAATTATGATGCGTACAAATGACAAAGTGTTGTGTTCAAGGGCGACTCTAGAAATTGCTGGATAATGTTCTCAATAGACTGCTTGGCTTGCTCCTTTCAAAAATTTCCCCCATCCATATAGACGAGTACCTCTTTTTAATTTAATGAGCTCGAGGAGGATAACACATGCTCGATATAACTCACCTTCGGTAAGTTCCTCTTCCTTTGTTTAATGAACAGGAAGAAGTAAGGGTTTGGTCCCATATGGGCCTGTCGATGTGTTCTTTAGCGAGTCCAAAGACAGAAAAATCGAAGGTTTTTCATGATTATAGAGTTTGGAAAAACACTTAAAAGAGAACTCTCTCAGTTCCTTTTTCATACAGTAGTCTAACGAGACCGAAAAAGAGATAAAATATCACTTGAAAGATGCCCTTTCAAACCTTTTAACGAGCGTGAAAGGAAGCAAGATCACTCGACAATATTTTCATATTTAGAGAGTCTGAAAAGAGATTAAAGAAAGGAGATTAAAGATGACTCCAGGGGGGTTCCTTTTTCATGTATCCATGCAGTAGTCTAACAAGACCAAAAAAGAGATAAACTATCGCTCGAAAGATGCCCTTTCAAACCTTTTAACGAGCGTGAAAGGAAGTAAGATCACTCGACAATATTTTCATATTTAGAGAGTCTGAAAAGAGTTTAAAGATGACTCCAGGGGGGTTCCTTTTTCGTGTATCCATACAGGTCCGAAAAAGAGATAAAATTTTACCCGGATGCATTCTCATGTATTTACGAGCACGAGAAAGAACAATGACTAAGCTCGGTACTCTTCCCCCAGCTTGAAAGCTAGTGAATTGACTCCAGAATGATCATCAAAGGCTGGAGACATGCCCCCCAAGCTTCAATTCATTCACTGACTTTGAGGTTGTCACCAATTTTTTTTCTATATGGAGAAAAAGGATACTAGTGGATGAAATGAAGGTTAAAAAACGAGACCTAACGAAAGACTCGGCTCGACATCTACGAGATCTGGTGAAAGACTCAACTTGAAGGGAAAGGTGATTGTTTCATTTTTTAATGAGCTTGACACAAGAAAATAACTATGCTCAAGGTTCCAGGTTCGATCCCCAGATTGTTGTTTCATTTTTTAACGAGCTTGCTACAGAGAAGAAAACTATGCTCAAGACCTCTGTTTCATTTTTTAACGAGCTTGCCACAAAGAAGAGAAACTATGCTCGCGGTTGTGTCCGGATCATGGATTCCAAGAGGATAATGCTCTAGAAGGGTACCATGTCAAGGGAAAAAACTCGGTCATGGCTTCCAAAAGGTCTTCATTGGATGGAAGAGAATCACTCTGGAAGGAACACATGTCGAGGGTCGTGATAGGGGTAAGGAGATCAGGCTCCAACAACCCTACCGAAGAGATCACCATGTCCACTACCGGATCCAAATCGTCGGAAGTTGAGGTCATGGGAGACAACGCCACATAATTGACATGCGGCAGGGGCAATATTGTCTACACATAGGAACCACTTAGGGAGGTAACCCAGTTGGGGCTGATGAATGAAAGTTGATCAATAGTCACAATTCTTCCATCGTGAGGGAAAGATATCATGCGGAAAAGAGTGGATACAATAGCTTTCATGGCATAGACATAATCCCACCCAAGGAGTAAAGCGAAATCCAAGGGGTCTCAGACTACCATGACATCGATAAAGACAGTTTTCCCTCCCAAAGTTATAGGAAATTGAGGAAGGATCCCTAAAGGTTCACTAGTTCTTTTTTTAAAAGCTAACAGATTCTATGTTACTGGTGCAAGCTGCGGACAACCCAAAGCATACCAAGAAACAAAAGACAAAATACTAATGTACGCACCTTCATCTATCAGCGTTTGAGGAACGTCCAGACCACGAACTTGTACTGTAATTTGGAAAGGAATGTGGGAGGGAAGACGAGGTCCAGTTAGCACACCCCAATAAAAAAGGATCGCCTCATTACTTGGAGGGGGTTTCGCAGGAGAAGGAGGAATGCCCCCCGATACGGTAGAGTTTGTATTAACGAGAAAAACATGGGCAATATCGAGTTTAATCTCTAGAAGGAGAGTAGGATCGATCGATGATTGGATCGGATCGACCAACGGTGGAATTGGATAGACCACTTTAGCACTCTTCAGAGGAAGAGTGGGACTGACCAAGGAAGGGACTGGATCAGTCACTTTCACATTCCTTAATGGAGGAATGGGAACGACCGATGGTGAAACTGGATCGACCACTTTGGTACTCTTCAGAGGAAGAGTGGGTCTGACCAAGGAAGGGACTGGATCAGTCACTTTGACATTCTGCAAGGGAGGAATGGGATCGAGCGATGGCGAAACTGGATCGACCACTTGAGTTTCATTCTCCAAGGGAGGAATGGGGTTGACGGGTGGAAACGGATCGACCGCTTTGGTGTCACTCTTTTGATGAAGAGTGGGGCTGATCGATGACGGAAATGGATCAACTACTTGGGTTTGTGGTTCGATCGAGGAGGAAACTAGATTGACCACCTGATCAACCAGACTGACCGTGGATGGAACCGGATTGACTAGTCCATCAACCAATGATGGGTCGGAGGAAATCTTACGATAACCTTTTGGAAGTTGAAGTTTTTCCAAAAGAGAAGAATCCTCGTCCATGCAAGGACAAAGGTGAGAGTAATTATTACCTTTACATAACATGCAGGGGAACTTGACATTTTTCTTCTTCTTTCCAACCTGAACATCACTAGTTGATGGGGTATCATCGACATGACCAACAGAGGTCGATGACATGGAGGACCAAATTTCTAAGACCTAGGTAAGACCGAGGCAATCCCTCAGAAATTGGTCACCCTTACAAAAGCTGCAAGGGAATTTGGGTTTTGGATTCTTCCTTTTAATCTTGTTGACCTCATCAACACTCCCAGTACTATTAACAGTAACTGGTTTCTTAGAGACAACATCTGATGTTGTTGGGGTCTTGGTCCTTTTTGGGCTCTTCTTCTTCTTCTCTTTCTGTTTCTTCTTCTTCTGATCAACCTGGCTACTTGCTTTAGAGCTTTCACTGGGCGAAGAAAGAGAAATGGAAGGAGGCTTGATGGATGAAGAAGGCGAAAATTCGACGTGAGGTTGATGTGTGGGTGGTGTATTGATGTCCAAAGTATTAGGTGCAACTAAAACATTGGGAGGATTCGAGATCACTGGAGTGGGGAACAACCAAACTAGTAATCCAATAGTGAGTCATGGAAGACTCAGTGTGGCAACATATGGAGGACCAAAGTTTCCAAATGAAGCAAAGGTATAAGGTTCCCCAGAAGAAGGGGTTCCTCCATTGGTACTCCTAGGATTCGATGCCATTAAGACTGACTCGACCTAAGGTCCACTAAGTAAAACAAGCAACACACGCTATGAATCTAAGAAGAAATCAATCAAACAAACCTTCCTACGATGAAACCATTAGTTGGTGATGAAATCCAACGTTGCGAGATCAAAATAGGAAGGGGCAAGGATAGAGGAGGTGGATCAGTTACATTGGCGACCTGCTTAACGGAATTATGCCTTGTTGCAAGCTTCAACGCAGTAATTGTGGATTTACCCTCCAACGAGCCCGAGTGAGTTTGACCAACGTCTGTTCCAGGTACAGTGAGACTTCCCTTCACCGTCACCTTGTCTGAGACCCTAAATATTGTCACTACTAAGGTCACCAACTCGTAGTCATCCCCTAGGTGGGCACAATCGACGGTCCAGTCGGAATGTATGGGCAGGATAACAAGTCCAAAATCAACTTGAAAGGCTTCCACACAGTAATTGTGGATTTACCTTCCAGTGACCCCCAATATATGATCCGACCACTACAAACAGTTGAACCACGGAGGGAAAATCTCCGTAACTCAGCTGAATGTGACCTCGTGCGTAACCTCTGTGTGAGAGGGGGATTCCAGGCAGACTAATACGGAAATTGGATTTCACTCTCCCTACCAAAAGATACTAATTTTGTTTGATAGCTTTGGAAATTTATCCTTTCAACCTATTCCAAAGCCCTACACCTTAAACTAATGAAGGTTTGCTAACAAAGATGTAAAAAGTCTAATAAATTTTAGTTAAGCGTTGATTTTAATGGATGTTGTTTACTCAGAGGGTTTATGAAAGTGAAACTGATGGAATGATGACTCAATTCCCAAAAATATGCATGAAATATGATAAGAAATCATTTCTTTTCAATGGATACCTATTTAATGGAAAGAGGAGGAGTCATTTTCACTATCAAACACTTGATAAGGAATTCCCTCAATCAATTTTTTTCTCAATCAAATCTAATATGATGCTACAACATTTCAGAAATGCAAACTAATATGAAAACTAATCAGTAAGATGTACTTTTTTCGTTTGTATGCGAATGATAATCAATTCAATGCAAAATTTCTCTTGCCAACTACCCTTTCAGATCAAGGAGATCCAGACAAGAATATGCAGATTTCGCACACACAACACACCCTTTTTGCGATCAAACAAGAGAATGAAAACCAAAAACACAAAAGTAAGGAGAAAGAGATTGGATCAAATGACCTCAAATAACCAAATGAGAAGAATTACAGACTGCAAATGTCCTTCACTAGAGTTCCCGCTCAGTCGGATAGGAGAGAAGAAAGCAGGGGATCGATTTCAAGTTTTCAATAGCAAAAACTCAAAAAGAATGAAGAAGGGCATAAAATATGAACAACGAGGTGTTTACTTCTCAGGAGGAAGCATGTCAAAGGTCAAAAGAGGAAGCATCATTGAATCACAAAGCAACTCAGCAAGTGAGAAAACAGGGTTTGGACCATAAAAATTTGCAATTTTTGAAGAGATTTTGGGCAAAACAGAGATGGCGCTCTGGTATAAAGGCCAGAAGAGCATTATAAAGATCTGTACAACAGCTTAAGGGAGAATTTGTGCTCTTCTAACAAGGCAGGGGAGCGCTGGAGTCCCAAAGCTCAGAAAAAATTCCAAAAAACCCAAAATTTAGTCAAATTTCGACAATCAGGCTGAGTGTGATGGAGTGAAGAGTCAATCAGCAAATGCAATCAGATATAAAGGGTGAACAAGGTCTAAAAACAATCAGGTAAGACAAGGTATTATGAGGAAAAATCAAAACTAAGAAAGTTCTGATTCGATCCCCAGTGGAGTCGCCAGTTTCTGTTGTAGGAAAATCTCCCTGCGGACAGGTAGATTGGCTCAAAGAGCTAGACTCTTAACTCTAAGACAGAAAGTGCTTAAGATAGACAGTGACTTCCTTTCAGATATATACAAACTAATACATGAGAAGGAAGGAGAAGAGAGGTACATTTTTATCGACGTTTGTCCCTGCACGCTCCGAGTTGAGCTCCAATCTTTCGCTCCTCGATAAGCCCTGTAGACAAACAAAGTACGACCACTTCCTACTCTATCAAGATTAGTCTGAAATAGGTCTATATAATAAAGAGACAAATTCATGTGAGATTGAACACGAATTAGAAAGAAACAGGCCAAGCAAATTATATTAATGAGGAAAAAACATTGCTTACAACCGTAGATGGATTGTAGCAGCTTCGTCAAGTCCTCCTTGTCTACCCCTTGCTCAAAAGATCCACGATCCGACTGATGATAGATTCACCGATTTCTCCCTATGAGATCATAGGTCTCTTGCTCCCAAATTATCTCTGTTCCAAAACCACGTATAAGATCATAAGTTTGGTGTGATTCTCCTTTTCCAGTCCTCTTTCACCATTAGAAAGCTTGCTTATATAGCCTTGGAGAGGCTTTAACCACTTGAGATATCCTTGGGGAAGTTGAGGATTTGCCTCCTTCAATTGAGGATCTACCCTAGGATCATCACTGGACTAGGGATTTGAGCTCAACTGCCTTCCAAGAATGAAAATATGCTTCCCCCATTCATCTCAACAACTTAACTACTGCCCAGAATAGGTAGTGCTCCCTCAAAAGGACCATCAGAGCGTTGTAGTGCTCCCTAGTAGGCTTTAGGGTGGCGCCATCACTCTCAAAATCCATAGTGCTCCCTCAAAAGGGCCAGAGGAGATTTATAACGCTCCCAGATAGTGTAATGGGGAGCGTCGACGCTCCCACAAGAGGTATAGGGTAGCGCTCTCCTCCAAAAGCTAGTTTTTTGAGTGTTTTCAGATGGCAAAACGTTTGCAAGCCTGCTAACTCATTTCTCCTCTTCCAAATCAAATGTTTGAGGTGTTTCAAGTGTCCTCCTCATGTCGTTATAGGCAGGACATAGGCATCATGGCAGCATTCTTTCTTTGACACTTGCGACACTTGCAAGCAACATGGGACACTTGTGAGCAACATGCGACACTTGCGACCTTGTGAGAAAAATGCGACACTTGCGACCTTTGTAATGAAGAAACTTGCGACACTATCAAAGTGAGTATTTTCGATGTGTAACAGTTGTTTCCTCCAGCGACTCTTCTTCTTTCCTTGTTTAGGTTTCTGGTTACTAAGGGAAACATTTTCACTAGGTGGAGGAAAAGAAGGTTCAAGTACTTGATGCATAGTGAGAATCAATTGTAACAGAGGGGGTCTGTTTCATTTTTTAATGAGATTGACAGAGATAATGAACTATACTCGTTGAGACCATGTACTACCAACGAAAGAGAGGAATCGAAGGATTGTCATGCCTGAGTCAAAATCATGTTTAAGTTGGAAAACTATGTGGTGGGAGGAGAAGGAAAAGGAAAAACCACCATGAGTGAGGAATCCTTGAGAATACCTACACCTACACTCTCAAAATTATTTTGTCCTAGAAAAGGGACATTACTTGCAGCAACATTATTGAGATTTGGAGTTATGTACTCAAGTTGGTCAACAGTGATAATATTTCCTTGATGGGGAAATCATAAGATATGAAACACTGAAGATGCAATGATAGTCATTGCATAGAACAAACTAATACTAAGTAACAAATTATAATCTAGGGGCGCGTCGACTACTTCGATATCAACTGGAATAGTCTTACCCTTCAAAGTCATAGTGAAATATTTCAAGAGTCCGTGAGGTTGGAAAACATGTCCATCAAACGCTTTCAGGGTGGTTGGGGATGGAATAAGGGAAGGAGAACCAAGGTCTCTCCAACAAGGAAAATAAATGAAACAAGTGGAGGCTCCCTCATCCAAAAAAGTACGATGGATGGTGTGTTAACTAACAAAAACTTGAATTTGGAATGCTAAGTGATGGGAAACTCTCTCCTTAAAATAATCCAGATTAAATGTAATCAAGTTTGACTCCTCAGGATCCATGGCTCCAATGGCTGAAAACATAGTTATACGTTGATTTGGATAGTGTGGTAGAACTTCTAGGGTTGACATAGTGAAAGGCTCTTGTGCCAAATATTCAACGATGTTGTATTTTTGGGCAGTGCGGGCATTTGGATTAAATACCAATTTTTGAATTATTCTCTTGGGCAGGTGCAATACTGCATCAGAAATTGTCTTCTCAATCTGAAGAGGATTGGAAGATGGAGGAGGAGTAGAGTTAGAAGTTTGGTTGACAGCCTTCCCATTAGGTTTATCACCTGGAGGAGTGTCATAGGTATTCGCACGAGTTTTGACATTTACCATCTTAAAAATGTAAACCTAATAGGAACTTCTGGAAGCATCCCAATGGTGGGAATGACCTGGGTCTCTTCCTTGCGGAGGGACAAGGTGTTGTGAAACCAAGTGTTGTTTCTGAACTGGTTGGGGGGTACCCTTTAGATATTTATTGACAACGTCACAATGAAAAAGTATTTCATGTAGGGGTACTCCTCACAAATCATACAAGGATATTTAGGTTTCCTTGTCGGTTGAGTATCAACAGACTTAGAATTATCCTATGCGTTAGAATATTTCTTGGATTCTCCCTTTTTCTTCTTACCTCATGGTTGCTGAGATTAAGAGGACTGGACTGCATTCACCTTGGATGTTTGAGGAGGAGCGGAAGTATTTATGGTGCTTGGAATGAAATTATATTCCAGAGCAGGTCTTGAAGGATCATTTGACAGATGAGGATCATTGGGGATCAGATTGTAAAGTGTGTTAGACTGGGAGTAAACCAAATCCAAGTACTATGCACAAATGATAGACTACTCCTCGGTAACTACATTTCCCATAGAAACATTACGGGCTATGGGAGGCAAGAGAGACTTTGTAAAGAAATCCACAAGGAGTTGGTTTGGAATTGGAGCTTTAATCAACCATCTTCGTCGTCTCCACTCATGAATATGATCAAAGATGTGGGTGGAAGAGGATTGTCGGAGAGACGTCAAAAGTTTTGTACTATTCTTGTACCATATAGACAACTGAAAATGTGTCAGGATAGTCATGGAAAGAGAGTTAAAGTTGACAAAAGAGTTACGCGGCAGTTCAATGTACCATTTTGATGCCGCACCTATAAGTGTTATCTGAAAATTTCTAAGATGAATGGAATCGTCCATCAAAGAGTTGGAAGAACACAATAAATGGAAAGTCATAAAATGATTGTTAGGGTCTTCCCCAGGTTTTCCATCAAATTTCAGAATGTCAGATGGTAATTTGGCAAGGATGGTGGGACAAAACAGGGCATGAAGGATGGGATTGTTTGTTAAACGCGACAAATCTGGGAGATCTAACGTAGCCAATAACAATAGTTGTCGGTTAGGTTTTTGATACTGGTGATAACTATATTGCGTAGGAACACCAGTAGGATTGTATCTAGGTTGTGGTGAAGTGATAAAACTAGATGGTCCTCCCATATAAGGTGGTTGTCCGGGTTGTCCACCTATGTAAGGTGGTTGTCCTATTTGTCCATCCATGTACTATGATTGAACAGGCTGACCTCCTACATACTGCAGTTAACCTATTGGTCCCCCTATGTATGGTGGTGGAACAGACTGCTGTGTTTGAATCAGGGAGTTTACAGATTGATAGGGCATAGTTCCTTGCAAAGGAATGCCCAAAGGATTGGGTTGAGTCCACAAAGGATTCACAACTCCTAGATATGGATTTCCAGGATACATACCAATGGTAGTAGGGATAGAAGGAATTGTAGGAGTGGTTTTCCCCCATGCTGGTTGGTGTTGCAACAATGTAGGTTTCCCCCTAGTAAAAATGTTCCCTGCAGTTGAAGGTTGCCACCAAGCTAAAGGTTGGCCTCCAATGTAGGGAGTAATAATTTGTGATGTGTGATATGGAGGTTGAGTAGCTTGTGAAATCGTGGTTTTGTGAGTGACTTGACCACTGGCCATTTGACCTATGGGACGACCATGTAAACCACTTGGCATGTGCATGTGTGGAAAAATGAAGATGGAATATTACCTGACTTGGGTGCAAGAGGAGATGAATGCGTAAGTGGTTGAGTCAAGTTCACCTGGGTCACCGATGTTTCCGGTAAAGAATATGAACCAAGAACATCAACTACGAGAGTCATGGAAAAAGATGAATTCCCAAGACCTTCAGGAAAACCAAAAATTGTTGGGTTCATGCCAAAGGATGATCTAATGGATCAACTGGGTGATAAGAAATAAGAAGAATAATAATCAACGTATCTCATGGATGGTGGTTCAAAGAGTGGTTGGCTAATTGGATAAATAAAATGAGGATTCACAAAAGATGTCAAGATTTATACGAAGGTTGTGACTGGTTCTTCTATGTGATGGCCACTTCCAGGAGCGATGCTCCTAGTTTCAGAAGTGTGATCTACGATCATTGCTTTGTAAGAAAGATTATGTTGTGGTTCCTGAGTGTCAGGTTCCATACCTTGTATACTGTGAAAATTATAATGCTAAGGCCGACTATGCAAAACAAAGAAACACACTCCTATGAAAACTAAAAGCAATCAACCAAGAAACAAGAAATTTTAAGGATCTTCTGAAGATGGGATATCAAGCCGCCAATGAAGAAGTGAGAAGCAGTTACCCCGACCTCCACGTAACAAACCTTATTGGTCCAAGGAACCCTCTCTTTCACAGGATCACCCTCCAAGGGTACTGAGAGTGTGATATGATGTCTTCCCCAGGTATCGTGGGAATCCCCCCACAGTCACCTATGTAGATACCTAAAAAAGGCCACTAATGTTACCAACTCACAGTCACCCTCCCGGGGGGGGTACAATCGACAGTCAAGACTGAACGTATGGGAAGGATATCAAAGTCTAAAGTTCTTCAAGAGAACCAAATACAAGTGGACTGGTAGGACTCCATAGGACCCCGAACGGATTCGGAGTTCACGAAGCACGTAGACCAAATGAAACTAGTGGTTTTTCAAGAATATCCACCAATATATGATATTTACGCTACGATTGGTTAATCTTTGGAGCGGTAATCTCCACTGCTCTTCCACACGTGACCTTGTGCTTAGCCATGTGTGAGAGGGGGTTCCCAACTATACTTATACGAAAGTTGGATTTAAACGCTCTTTAATGTTCTACAGTGTCTTTAGTAGTCTTGGACAATTTACTCACTTCACGTAGTCCAAATACTCTAATCTTAAGCTATTGTTGGTGTGCTAAAAACAAAATATTCGAATTGACTTTATTAGCGCGTGGTTGATTTTAATGCATTTTAACTCAAAGGGTTCATGGAGATGAAACTGATGATGTGTAAGAGACTCAACTCCAATAGAATGAAAAAGAATGATATGTAGTTATTTCTTTCAATGAATTCTATGTATGGGAAGGAGAAGAGTTCTATTCATCTTAATCATAAGTAAACACTCAAAACAATGCACTTTCAATTCTGAGATCAAGGCGATGCCAAACTATCAAGAAAACATTTCCGAAAACTGAAAATGATTACGATAAACTAGCTCTTTTTCCAATCATAAACCAAATAAAACTTCCTAATGAATGTAAACTTTATTTGTTTAATTAACTATGCAAACTTTCTAATGAGATATGCAAACTTGTTTCTTCTATACTTTTGGATGAAGGATATCTAAGTTGGAGACAAAGAACTATGAAGCAAAAACAATCAAACAAGGTGCACTCAAAGTTGTGAGGTTTGAAATAAAAAAAGTAGAAACTTGTTCTAACAAGAACTCAATCAAGGACTAAACAACTGACAAACATTCAAGGAGTACAATAAAATGAAGAGAAGAATCCAAGAAAAGACATGGAGAAAGAGAAAAAACTCAAATTGTATCGACAAAACAAGCAACTAGAAAGGGGAATTTCACATTTCTAAAAAATTTTCAAGCTCCAATCAAGACAATAGGGAGTGATAAGTATCAAATATCAACCCAAACAACATAAAAAACCAAAGTGAAAACCCTAGACAAGACCTCTGCAAAATAGGCTGAAAAAATCTGAGCAAAAAAGGGCAAAAAAGCTCAGAACAGGAGATCAATGCTCCCTAACTCAAGGGCACAGAGAATTATATAACTCAGTAAATCACTACAAGGGAGCACTTATTAGATATCAATGCTCTAATATGGCCTACATGGGAGCACTTCCCTTCCCAAAAATTCAAAACAGAGCCAAACAATTGACAAAAACTCACCCGGAATTCACAGAAATTAGTGAAATTGCTAGTGAAGATGGGAGAAAGGTAATGGATCATGAAAAAATAGTAAAACTGATCTAAAAGGTGGAAAAATGGAAGGGACAATCCAAGGAAATACAAATCTATGTTTATCCCTAGTGGAGTCGCCAATTTCTGTTGTAGAAAAATTCCCCCGTGGATAGGTGAATGAATATCCTCTTGGATTCTAGACCCTTATACCAAGACAGAAAACATGTTAACATTTGAAACTAACATTCCTTTGAATATAAATAACTAATCATAAAGAGAATGAGAAGGAATAAGGTGTGATGCACCTTATTCTGATGTTTGTCCTCGTTACTCCAACTTGAGCTTGATCTTCGAGCTCCTTAGGACTGTTTGACACCTGCAATGCAATGGACAACGAGACAAAGAAATCATAGTCTACTCTATAATATTAGTCCAATCAAATCCATATATAATACAAACATATGTAAATATACATAAGTTATAAGGAAATAGGCCAAGCAATATATTAATGATAATTCTTAAAGAAATACTTATAGACTGTAGATGCAGTTGCAAAATCCTCTCAAAGTCCTCATCGTCCAGCCCTTGCAAAAAGATCCCAAAATCATAGGTTTGATATACTACAACTTTCTCCCAAGACCATAGGTTTGATACCTCGAATATTCCTTTTTCATCTCCATGGAAAGCCCTCATTATATAGGATTTGGAGGCTTAACCACCATGGAGAGGATCACTCATCAGATCCACTAAAAAGGGATCTGAAATATAGTTAGGGAGAAAATATCTCTTAAGGATTTTAGGGAGGAAATATCTCTCAAGGATTTTAAGGAGGAAATATTTTAACCATCCATGAGATCCTCCACCTTCCCTAAAAAATAGGAAACCAAATGTGAAGTGGATTATCACACTCAATTAATTTCTTTTTCATGAATATTAATAATAATTCATGTGCACTTGGAATTTTGGCCTTCATGTAATATATCCCTCCTCCACATTGACTAGGGATTGTGACATAGGTTATTCCATGGTGTCAAGGTGTATGATACACTTATATGACACTTATGACACTTAGGGTGAGGTACCTAGGTGTGAAAATTTCATGTGTAACACATGGTATAGTACAGGTTTGATGCTTGATGTGGTAAATGAGATACATTGCATGGTTGGCACCTGGTATGGTATAAGGTACATGTATTGATGTTCATGGTTGATGTACATGGATAATTTGCATGGTTTTCACATGGTATGGTATACAGTATAGGTAAATGGTTGGTACATGGTTGATAGTACATGTTGGTACATGTTTGAGCTACATATCTTGTGATGGTATGTGGTGATGTTGGATCATGCTTGGTTGAGGCATGTGGTTGTTGGACATCTAGTTGAGAGGTGTATTTGGTATATGATCCATGTGAGAGGATATGTTTGAGTATCAATGATAGTGAAAATATCAGTGACAATGATAGTGACAATAGTAGAGGAAGCAAAGAGTCGGAGTTTAGAAAGGTGAAAAACCTAGTTCTCAGAGGGTGTACATAGGCTGCACTATAGTCAGGTCGTGTACATATGTTGGCTGCAGTATAGACATGGCGCATACATGTGCAAGATGAAATATATATAGGTCATGTACCTTTTGGTATTTGTTGGTACAGGTTGACTATTGGTATAATATTGATTACAGGATTTTGGCACAGGTTGGTTACAGTTTGTTGGTACAGATTTATAGTGATATATCTCATAGTGATAGTGTGGAAGTGGTGTTATCATTTTAAACTTATATTTCTGGGAGACAGGATGGGGAAAGGGTGGGTGGTTGTAGCCACCTTTAGGCTGTAGATGGAGAACATAGGGGGTTGCAACCTCCTTCTATTTGTAGCCATAGAATTAGAGAGTTGGAGCTTCCTTCAGGTTGGAGCATGAGAATTAGGTGGTTGTAGCCACCTTCAAGTTGTATTCAGATAACCTAGAGGGGTTGTAGCCTTCTCCTGGTTGGATCTAGAGAATTCAAGGATTTGTAGATTCCTTTAGGTTGTAGCTTGAAAATAGAGAGTTGTAGCCTCCTTCCAGTTGCAACTGGAGAATTTGGAATTTGGTGCTTCCTATGAATGAATTCGTGATATATATAATAAAGAATTCTGTGGTTTTCTCCCATTTGAGTTTCCACGTAAATACTGGTGTATTGTGTATTTGATGTGATGTTTCTTATGATTCTATGATCATGATATATTGAATCCAATCATAAATGATACATTGTTGATATATTGTTGAACATTGTTGATAAACTAAAAGAATACATATTGTGGTTAAAAGTGGTATAAAGTGCTCATACTGATTCACACCCCCCTCTCAGTATTCCAACAATTGGTATCAGAGCAAGTTCCTTCAAAGAAATAGTTTAACCATTGGAAGGTAGATCATGGAGTACAATATGAATGGAGCACCAATGTTAAATGGTCAGAAGGCTCTGAAGTATGAATTGTGGAGTTGTAGGATGAAGGTATTTTTAGAGTCACGGGGATGTGATCTTTGGTATTTAGTTGTGACAGGATATAATGATACAAAGAAACGAAAGCCTACAACCAAGAAGGAATTGAAGAATAATAACAAACTAGCTATGGATTTCATCTGGGAAGGATTACTTGATCCAGTAAGAGAAAAGGTTGGAAAGTGTTCATCAGCTAAAGAAATTTGGGATAATCTACATGATATCTATTTTTATCCCATCATAGAGTTAGATTTTGCTAAAGAAGATACATGTACAAAATGAGAAGAAATATTCTCATCATGTCAGACAGATTCAAAAGAAGAAGAGTGTGAAGTGAAAGAAGCCAACAAAGGTGTGTTATTTTTCTTTAACTATGAAAAGCGTGAAAATCTTGAAATTGAATTCCCTTAATTGAAAATTGAAAATGATGAAATAATAGACAATACTGAGCTTGAAAAGGAAGACCTAATTAGTTCTTTATATGAAATAAATAAAGAAAGAGAAGAAAATAAGTCACTCAAGATAGAATTGATGAAGCAAAATGAAAGTGTTCAAAGTTTCGAAAAATCCCAGCAAACCATAAAGAACTTAAGAGCTCAGCTAGAAGAAGCTAGAAAGATTACAGAAACATACAAAAGTCATATTGAAGATAAGAAGTGTTTGGAAGCTGAAATAGAAGTATTGAGAAAGGAATCCGTAAAAGAGAAGTTGTGTTTGGAAACCGAAAGAAAGGAAGCTGAAAAGAGAGAAAATATATTGATAGATCATATTAAAGAAAGAACTGACGACTTAAATCAACGTGAATCATAATTTGGTCAAGAAGAGAGAGGAATTGAAAAGGAAATTGTTTCCTTGAAAATCCAACTTGACGAAGCAAATAAGATAGAAGAATTCATGAAGAGTCAGATGATGAAGAAATAAGAAGAGGTTGAGAAGCATGAAGAAGAAGTTGTCACACTAAGGGTTAAAGTCATCAAGATCAACAAGGACGATGAAGAGACAAAGCCATCCACATCATCATATGAAGTACTAGAAAGAAAGAATGAAGAGAAGCAAACAACTTATGTAGAAGTAATCAAAGGTCCAATGAAGAAGGAAGAATACATGCCCTGAAGAAGGATATTCCAAAAGTATAGAAGAATCAAGAAGAAGACTACAAAAGAAGATGCTCCACATTCAGGCAGCAAAGAAGCTTCAACCATAATGAAAGGATCCATGAAAGAGAATATTATGATCATCCAAGGCAAGAATTCAGAAGGACTACACAACAAAGAAAATCGTTCACTCCCAGGTATGTAAATTTATTTTATGGTCATTGTTTTCATTGTAGTAAATTTAGGCATAAGGTTGCAAATTGCAGGGCTTATGAAATAAATGTTTAAACAAGAAAAGATTATGTGGCCCCACATGAAAATGAATGTTACAAGTGCCATAAATATGGACACATAGCCCGTGATTTTAGAAGCATGATGGACAATTCTATGAAAGAGAGCATTGATATAAGATGCAAGAATGTTTGGAAAAAAAAACAAGAATAGGTAAAGGAAGATCATATACCCTTAGGATTGGAAATAGTACGAGATGAAGAGAAATATATAAGGAAAAAGGAAGATGTCAAACATAGGAAGGTTTGGAGAAGAAATGAAAAACCAGAAGAACAAGTCCTAGAGATTGTAGGATTTGCAGTAGTGTGATAAAGAAAGAAGAGAAAGTGAATAAAGAACAGTTTCAAGAGATTGTACTTTCAGGAATTGTAGTGCAAGATCAATTCATAGGTAGAAAGGAAGAAGTAAAAGTTCATAGAGATGATGACTCTATAAATGAACAGGAATATTGCATTGCATCATAGCATGAATTTCTCTGAGCCACCTGGGTTGGGGACTCCCTGTAAATATGTATTTTGAACAAGGGGAGTTCATGCAGTAGATATTATACATCAGTGAACTATATTTTGAGTAGTATGAGGTATTTACAAAGATATATTTAGAGCATTCATATAACAAAAGTATACAATGATAGATTGATTGATTGAGAAAGTAGTGTTCCCAGACAGATCTCAGTTGGAAATTACACAGGAAGAATTTTATGTTTGTTGTCAGGCAGATATATCTTCAATATAGGTTGTTCTAGACATACAAAGTTTGGTTTGTAGTGGACACATTTGATATGTGATGTTTAGGTGAAGTATTCATAATATTACAGTGACATATGGGTCAACATTATGGACAGTTTGTGACATATGGACAGAGATGGATTCGTGAGATGCTTAGAAGGTATAGAGAGCATGGGTCATAAATGATGCATAGCAATGTATTTTCAATTGGAATCAGTGAAATCAGATGATTACAGAAAGGAAAGCAATGAAAGATATATCAGAACAGGGAAATAGAAATTGTCAGTAGAAGCTATATCATCAGAACAAAATCATTTGACAGTATGGTCAAGTGAACATGACAAGTAAATGAAGAAATCAAATTTTGAATGATTTTTATATATTTCAGTGAATTACATGAGGAAGCACCAATGGACAATAAATAGTACTGGAAGAGGGGAAAGGAAAATTTTCACCGGTAGCTATACATCTTGAAGAGAAGGAAAATCATCAGAGAGAGAGAATATAGAAAGGAAGATCAGTAGCATGAATACAGGGGGAGACATACCCATAGGGGGATCTATTCTTTTCTTGATGATTGGTTAGAGAAGGAACAATGCCAAGAGGAGACATATCGACAAGATGAGTTAATCCTTTGTCAAAAGTTGAAAGATAAAGAAATTCATAATGATGGAGAGATATAGGTAGTGAATACAAGGGGAGTAGCCCCAAGGAGAGTTCAGTAATGGGGAGAAACCCCAAAGGGGGAGAGATACCCAGAAATATACACTTTTCCATTGATGTCAAAGGGGGAGAGTGAGAAACATTTATGAGGAGTGGTGTTCACAAAGAGAGTTTGAGCATGAGTGTTTCCATGTCTAAGTGTTGCCATCAATGTTGGTGTTGCCATTAATTAAAAAGGGGGATATTATTGGATAGTTTCTCTATATTGATCGATAGATGGTTTGGATAGTTGGTTGTCATTGATGTCAACCCTTGGAGAGTGACCATGGATAGTAATGTCAACCCTTAATTATTGATGTCAACCCTCGGAGAAGTCTGGAATCCCTAGAAATGTGGACACGATTCCTTTATGGTTGGTCATCATTTGTATGGTTGAGAGTGATGGGTGTATTTGAAGAAGTCTCCAAAGTGGCCCCCTTATGGTGTATATTTAAGCATGGACCTCACATGAAGATGCTTTGTAGAAGTCTACAAGAAACCCATATGTGTGGTCATGGGATAGAAGTTTGTTTGAGGAATAAGGACATGCAGGAAAGGGTACATGAAGGTAATACACTCATATATGGATATTTTTCGTCTTTCCATTTCTAGTGATATGTGGAACATCACATAGTTCCTCACAGTTAGGGAGATATGGCCTTGCAAAGTTGGAATTGACAAAGTGTGGTCAAGAAACCCCTAGTTGGTAACACGTTGGTTAATAAAGGGGTAAATTTTTTGTAAGAAGAAAACCCTATAAGCCCTAAAGTAAGGAGGGGATTTACCTATCATTTGTATAAATACACCTCATGGAGTCATTCATTAGTACATTCACATACACTTGTATTGAACATCTATCTAGTGAATTTTTATGGTTTAATGAATGGTTTAGTGATTGTTATGGTCTAGTAATTTGGTAATGGTTTATCTTTCTATTGTCAAGTATACTAGTGAATTTGGGTTTGAATATGACATATAAAGTTTGAGGGGGGGAAATTTTTGAAGGGCCGAAATGTTTGGAGTTGCAGAACTTGAAAAAACCCTAGTTTTTGAGTCATATGCGGGCTGATAGTATAATAGGAAGCGTACATATGCAGATTGATAGTAGAATAAAGAGTGTACGTACATGGGATGTACATGAATAGGTAGCATACATGTGAAAAACTCATAAAAAACTTGAGTGGATGTTAGTACCAGGTCTCTGAAGTCTGAAGCAAGTTCCCAGGTCTTCATTCTACAACTTCTCATGAGTAAAGGTATTTCATTTATGTATTTGTTTGAGGCTTGAATATTGTATGATAAGAAACATGCTTGAGGTATTTCCTAGAGTCCCTTGATGGTACATAGTTGAGGTAATATTGTTATATGTTTGAGATACACCCTTGGTACTTAGTATATGGTTGTTATGGTTCATTGTTAGAGGCACATCTTTGTAGTATTGGAATATACTTGAGGCTTGTCATATTGTGTTATGAGACTACTTCTTTGTGATATTGAAGAACATGCTTGGGGAATATGACTAGAGGCATTTCATGGTATATGTTACATGTTGGGTGAGATACATTGTTGGTACACTTCTTGGTTTATCGATACAAGGTGTATGGTTGTTGTCTTAGTGGTCTACCATTGATATTAATAAATTATTGAGATATACACTTGGCATATGGTAGTACATGCATAGGAGACATCTCTTAGTTATAATGGTACTTGGTTGAGATACACTCTTGGTATTACTTGTTCAACAAATATTATGGTAGATGGTATAGTAAAAGTTTGATGCTTGATGTGGTATATGAAATACATTGCATGGTTGGCACATGGTATTGTATAAGGTACATGTATTGATGTGCATGGTTGATGTACATGGTTAATTTGCATGGTTGTCACATGGTATGGTATA
>ML788822.1:540598-579131 GCA_009831015.1 Picea engelmannii
CTCATCCAAAAAAGTACGATGGATGGTGTGTTAACTAACAAAAACTTGAATTTGGAATGCTAAGTGATGGGAAACTCTCTCCTTAAAATAATCCAGATTAAATGTAATCAAGTTTGACTCCTCAGGATCCATGGCTCCAATGGCTGAAAACATAGTTATACGTTGATTTGGATAGTGTGGTAGAACTTCTAGGGTTGACATAGTGAAAGGCTCTTGTGCCAAATATTCAACGATGTTGTATTTTTGGGCAGTGCGGGCATTTGGATTAAATACCAATTTTTGAATTATTCTCTTGGGCAGGTGCAATACTGCATCAGAAATTGTCTTCTCAATCTGAAGAGGATTGGAAGATGGAGGAGGAGTAGAGTTAGAAGTTTGGTTGACAGCCTTCCCATTAGGTTTATCACCTGGAGGAGTGTCATAGGTATTCGCACGAGTTTTGACATTTACCATCTTAAAAATGTAAACCTAATAGGAACTTCTGGAAGCATCCCAATGGTGGGAATGACCTGGGTCTCTTCCTTGCGGAGGGACAAGGTGTTGTGAAACCAAGTGTTGTTTCTGAACTGGTTGGGGGGTACCCTTTAGATATTTATTGACAACGTCACAATGAAAAAGTATTTCATGTAGGGGTACTCCTCACAAATCATACAAGGATATTTAGGTTTCCTTGTCGGTTGAGTATCAACAGACTTAGAATTATCCTATGCGTTAGAATATTTCTTGGATTCTCCCTTTTTCTTCTTACCTCATGGTTGCTGAGATTAAGAGGACTGGACTGCATTCACCTTGGATGTTTGAGGAGGAGCGGAAGTATTTATGGTGCTTGGAATGAAATTATATTCCAGAGCAGGTCTTGAAGGATCATTTGACAGATGAGGATCATTGGGGATCAGATTGTAAAGTGTGTTAGACTGGGAGTAAACCAAATCCAAGTACTATGCACAAATGATAGACTACTCCTCGGTAACTACATTTCCCATAGAAACATTACGGGCTATGGGAGGCAAGAGAGACTTTGTAAAGAAATCCACAAGGAGTTGGTTTGGAATTGGAGCTTTAATCAACCATCTTCGTCGTCTCCACTCATGAATATGATCAAAGATGTGGGTGGAAGAGGATTGTCGGAGAGACGTCAAAAGTTTTGTACTATTCTTGTACCATATAGACAACTGAAAATGTGTCAGGATAGTCATGGAAAGAGAGTTAAAGTTGACAAAAGAGTTACGCGGCAGTTCAATGTACCATTTTGATGCCGCACCTATAAGTGTTATCTGAAAATTTCTAAGATGAATGGAATCGTCCATCAAAGAGTTGGAAGAACACAATAAATGGAAAGTCATAAAATGATTGTTAGGGTCTTCCCCAGGTTTTCCATCAAATTTCAGAATGTCAGATGGTAATTTGGCAAGGATGGTGGGACAAAACAGGGCATGAAGGATGGGATTGTTTGTTAAACGCGACAAATCTGGGAGATCTAACGTAGCCAATAACAATAGTTGTCGGTTAGGTTTTTGATACTGGTGATAACTATATTGCGTAGGAACACCAGTAGGATTGTATCTAGGTTGTGGTGAAGTGATAAAACTAGATGGTCCTCCCATATAAGGTGGTTGTCCGGGTTGTCCACCTATGTAAGGTGGTTGTCCTATTTGTCCATCCATGTACTATGATTGAACAGGCTGACCTCCTACATACTGCAGTTAACCTATTGGTCCCCCTATGTATGGTGGTGGAACAGACTGCTGTGTTTGAATCAGGGAGTTTACAGATTGATAGGGCATAGTTCCTTGCAAAGGAATGCCCAAAGGATTGGGTTGAGTCCACAAAGGATTCACAACTCCTAGATATGGATTTCCAGGATACATACCAATGGTAGTAGGGATAGAAGGAATTGTAGGAGTGGTTTTCCCCCATGCTGGTTGGTGTTGCAACAATGTAGGTTTCCCCCTAGTAAAAATGTTCCCTGCAGTTGAAGGTTGCCACCAAGCTAAAGGTTGGCCTCCAATGTAGGGAGTAATAATTTGTGATGTGTGATATGGAGGTTGAGTAGCTTGTGAAATCGTGGTTTTGTGAGTGACTTGACCACTGGCCATTTGACCTATGGGACGACCATGTAAACCACTTGGCATGTGCATGTGTGGAAAAATGAAGATGGAATATTACCTGACTTGGGTGCAAGAGGAGATGAATGCGTAAGTGGTTGAGTCAAGTTCACCTGGGTCACCGATGTTTCCGGTAAAGAATATGAACCAAGAACATCAACTACGAGAGTCATGGAAAAAGATGAATTCCCAAGACCTTCAGGAAAACCAAAAATTGTTGGGTTCATGCCAAAGGATGATCTAATGGATCAACTGGGTGATAAGAAATAAGAAGAATAATAATCAACGTATCTCATGGATGGTGGTTCAAAGAGTGGTTGGCTAATTGGATAAATAAAATGAGGATTCACAAAAGATGTCAAGATTTATACGAAGGTTGTGACTGGTTCTTCTATGTGATGGCCACTTCCAGGAGCGATGCTCCTAGTTTCAGAAGTGTGATCTACGATCATTGCTTTGTAAGAAAGATTATGTTGTGGTTCCTGAGTGTCAGGTTCCATACCTTGTATACTGTGAAAATTATAATGCTAAGGCCGACTATGCAAAACAAAGAAACACACTCCTATGAAAACTAAAAGCAATCAACCAAGAAACAAGAAATTTTAAGGATCTTCTGAAGATGGGATATCAAGCCGCCAATGAAGAAGTGAGAAGCAGTTACCCCGACCTCCACGTAACAAACCTTATTGGTCCAAGGAACCCTCTCTTTCACAGGATCACCCTCCAAGGGTACTGAGAGTGTGATATGATGTCTTCCCCAGGTATCGTGGGAATCCCCCCACAGTCACCTATGTAGATACCTAAAAAAGGCCACTAATGTTACCAACTCACAGTCACCCTCCCGGGGGGGGTACAATCGACAGTCAAGACTGAACGTATGGGAAGGATATCAAAGTCTAAAGTTCTTCAAGAGAACCAAATACAAGTGGACTGGTAGGACTCCATAGGACCCCGAACGGATTCGGAGTTCACGAAGCACGTAGACCAAATGAAACTAGTGGTTTTTCAAGAATATCCACCAATATATGATATTTACGCTACGATTGGTTAATCTTTGGAGCGGTAATCTCCACTGCTCTTCCACACGTGACCTTGTGCTTAGCCATGTGTGAGAGGGGGTTCCCAACTATACTTATACGAAAGTTGGATTTAAACGCTCTTTAATGTTCTACAGTGTCTTTAGTAGTCTTGGACAATTTACTCACTTCACGTAGTCCAAATACTCTAATCTTAAGCTATTGTTGGTGTGCTAAAAACAAAATATTCGAATTGACTTTATTAGCGCGTGGTTGATTTTAATGCATTTTAACTCAAAGGGTTCATGGAGATGAAACTGATGATGTGTAAGAGACTCAACTCCAATAGAATGAAAAAGAATGATATGTAGTTATTTCTTTCAATGAATTCTATGTATGGGAAGGAGAAGAGTTCTATTCATCTTAATCATAAGTAAACACTCAAAACAATGCACTTTCAATTCTGAGATCAAGGCGATGCCAAACTATCAAGAAAACATTTCCGAAAACTGAAAATGATTACGATAAACTAGCTCTTTTTCCAATCATAAACCAAATAAAACTTCCTAATGAATGTAAACTTTATTTGTTTAATTAACTATGCAAACTTTCTAATGAGATATGCAAACTTGTTTCTTCTATACTTTTGGATGAAGGATATCTAAGTTGGAGACAAAGAACTATGAAGCAAAAACAATCAAACAAGGTGCACTCAAAGTTGTGAGGTTTGAAATAAAAAAAGTAGAAACTTGTTCTAACAAGAACTCAATCAAGGACTAAACAACTGACAAACATTCAAGGAGTACAATAAAATGAAGAGAAGAATCCAAGAAAAGACATGGAGAAAGAGAAAAAACTCAAATTGTATCGACAAAACAAGCAACTAGAAAGGGGAATTTCACATTTCTAAAAAATTTTCAAGCTCCAATCAAGACAATAGGGAGTGATAAGTATCAAATATCAACCCAAACAACATAAAAAACCAAAGTGAAAACCCTAGACAAGACCTCTGCAAAATAGGCTGAAAAAATCTGAGCAAAAAAGGGCAAAAAAGCTCAGAACAGGAGATCAATGCTCCCTAACTCAAGGGCACAGAGAATTATATAACTCAGTAAATCACTACAAGGGAGCACTTATTAGATATCAATGCTCTAATATGGCCTACATGGGAGCACTTCCCTTCCCAAAAATTCAAAACAGAGCCAAACAATTGACAAAAACTCACCCGGAATTCACAGAAATTAGTGAAATTGCTAGTGAAGATGGGAGAAAGGTAATGGATCATGAAAAAATAGTAAAACTGATCTAAAAGGTGGAAAAATGGAAGGGACAATCCAAGGAAATACAAATCTATGTTTATCCCTAGTGGAGTCGCCAATTTCTGTTGTAGAAAAATTCCCCCGTGGATAGGTGAATGAATATCCTCTTGGATTCTAGACCCTTATACCAAGACAGAAAACATGTTAACATTTGAAACTAACATTCCTTTGAATATAAATAACTAATCATAAAGAGAATGAGAAGGAATAAGGTGTGATGCACCTTATTCTGATGTTTGTCCTCGTTACTCCAACTTGAGCTTGATCTTCGAGCTCCTTAGGACTGTTTGACACCTGCAATGCAATGGACAACGAGACAAAGAAATCATAGTCTACTCTATAATATTAGTCCAATCAAATCCATATATAATACAAACATATGTAAATATACATAAGTTATAAGGAAATAGGCCAAGCAATATATTAATGATAATTCTTAAAGAAATACTTATAGACTGTAGATGCAGTTGCAAAATCCTCTCAAAGTCCTCATCGTCCAGCCCTTGCAAAAAGATCCCAAAATCATAGGTTTGATATACTACAACTTTCTCCCAAGACCATAGGTTTGATACCTCGAATATTCCTTTTTCATCTCCATGGAAAGCCCTCATTATATAGGATTTGGAGGCTTAACCACCATGGAGAGGATCACTCATCAGATCCACTAAAAAGGGATCTGAAATATAGTTAGGGAGAAAATATCTCTTAAGGATTTTAGGGAGGAAATATCTCTCAAGGATTTTAAGGAGGAAATATTTTAACCATCCATGAGATCCTCCACCTTCCCTAAAAAATAGGAAACCAAATGTGAAGTGGATTATCACACTCAATTAATTTCTTTTTCATGAATATTAATAATAATTCATGTGCACTTGGAATTTTGGCCTTCATGTAATATATCCCTCCTCCACATTGACTAGGGATTGTGACATAGGTTATTCCATGGTGTCAAGGTGTATGATACACTTATATGACACTTATGACACTTAGGGTGAGGTACCTAGGTGTGAAAATTTCATGTGTAACACATGGTATAGTACAGGTTTGATGCTTGATGTGGTAAATGAGATACATTGCATGGTTGGCACCTGGTATGGTATAAGGTACATGTATTGATGTTCATGGTTGATGTACATGGATAATTTGCATGGTTTTCACATGGTATGGTATACAGTATAGGTAAATGGTTGGTACATGGTTGATAGTACATGTTGGTACATGTTTGAGCTACATATCTTGTGATGGTATGTGGTGATGTTGGATCATGCTTGGTTGAGGCATGTGGTTGTTGGACATCTAGTTGAGAGGTGTATTTGGTATATGATCCATGTGAGAGGATATGTTTGAGTATCAATGATAGTGAAAATATCAGTGACAATGATAGTGACAATAGTAGAGGAAGCAAAGAGTCGGAGTTTAGAAAGGTGAAAAACCTAGTTCTCAGAGGGTGTACATAGGCTGCACTATAGTCAGGTCGTGTACATATGTTGGCTGCAGTATAGACATGGCGCATACATGTGCAAGATGAAATATATATAGGTCATGTACCTTTTGGTATTTGTTGGTACAGGTTGACTATTGGTATAATATTGATTACAGGATTTTGGCACAGGTTGGTTACAGTTTGTTGGTACAGATTTATAGTGATATATCTCATAGTGATAGTGTGGAAGTGGTGTTATCATTTTAAACTTATATTTCTGGGAGACAGGATGGGGAAAGGGTGGGTGGTTGTAGCCACCTTTAGGCTGTAGATGGAGAACATAGGGGGTTGCAACCTCCTTCTATTTGTAGCCATAGAATTAGAGAGTTGGAGCTTCCTTCAGGTTGGAGCATGAGAATTAGGTGGTTGTAGCCACCTTCAAGTTGTATTCAGATAACCTAGAGGGGTTGTAGCCTTCTCCTGGTTGGATCTAGAGAATTCAAGGATTTGTAGATTCCTTTAGGTTGTAGCTTGAAAATAGAGAGTTGTAGCCTCCTTCCAGTTGCAACTGGAGAATTTGGAATTTGGTGCTTCCTATGAATGAATTCGTGATATATATAATAAAGAATTCTGTGGTTTTCTCCCATTTGAGTTTCCACGTAAATACTGGTGTATTGTGTATTTGATGTGATGTTTCTTATGATTCTATGATCATGATATATTGAATCCAATCATAAATGATACATTGTTGATATATTGTTGAACATTGTTGATAAACTAAAAGAATACATATTGTGGTTAAAAGTGGTATAAAGTGCTCATACTGATTCACACCCCCCTCTCAGTATTCCAACAATTGGTATCAGAGCAAGTTCCTTCAAAGAAATAGTTTAACCATTGGAAGGTAGATCATGGAGTACAATATGAATGGAGCACCAATGTTAAATGGTCAGAAGGCTCTGAAGTATGAATTGTGGAGTTGTAGGATGAAGGTATTTTTAGAGTCACGGGGATGTGATCTTTGGTATTTAGTTGTGACAGGATATAATGATACAAAGAAACGAAAGCCTACAACCAAGAAGGAATTGAAGAATAATAACAAACTAGCTATGGATTTCATCTGGGAAGGATTACTTGATCCAGTAAGAGAAAAGGTTGGAAAGTGTTCATCAGCTAAAGAAATTTGGGATAATCTACATGATATCTATTTTTATCCCATCATAGAGTTAGATTTTGCTAAAGAAGATACATGTACAAAATGAGAAGAAATATTCTCATCATGTCAGACAGATTCAAAAGAAGAAGAGTGTGAAGTGAAAGAAGCCAACAAAGGTGTGTTATTTTTCTTTAACTATGAAAAGCGTGAAAATCTTGAAATTGAATTCCCTTAATTGAAAATTGAAAATGATGAAATAATAGACAATACTGAGCTTGAAAAGGAAGACCTAATTAGTTCTTTATATGAAATAAATAAAGAAAGAGAAGAAAATAAGTCACTCAAGATAGAATTGATGAAGCAAAATGAAAGTGTTCAAAGTTTCGAAAAATCCCAGCAAACCATAAAGAACTTAAGAGCTCAGCTAGAAGAAGCTAGAAAGATTACAGAAACATACAAAAGTCATATTGAAGATAAGAAGTGTTTGGAAGCTGAAATAGAAGTATTGAGAAAGGAATCCGTAAAAGAGAAGTTGTGTTTGGAAACCGAAAGAAAGGAAGCTGAAAAGAGAGAAAATATATTGATAGATCATATTAAAGAAAGAACTGACGACTTAAATCAACGTGAATCATAATTTGGTCAAGAAGAGAGAGGAATTGAAAAGGAAATTGTTTCCTTGAAAATCCAACTTGACGAAGCAAATAAGATAGAAGAATTCATGAAGAGTCAGATGATGAAGAAATAAGAAGAGGTTGAGAAGCATGAAGAAGAAGTTGTCACACTAAGGGTTAAAGTCATCAAGATCAACAAGGACGATGAAGAGACAAAGCCATCCACATCATCATATGAAGTACTAGAAAGAAAGAATGAAGAGAAGCAAACAACTTATGTAGAAGTAATCAAAGGTCCAATGAAGAAGGAAGAATACATGCCCTGAAGAAGGATATTCCAAAAGTATAGAAGAATCAAGAAGAAGACTACAAAAGAAGATGCTCCACATTCAGGCAGCAAAGAAGCTTCAACCATAATGAAAGGATCCATGAAAGAGAATATTATGATCATCCAAGGCAAGAATTCAGAAGGACTACACAACAAAGAAAATCGTTCACTCCCAGGTATGTAAATTTATTTTATGGTCATTGTTTTCATTGTAGTAAATTTAGGCATAAGGTTGCAAATTGCAGGGCTTATGAAATAAATGTTTAAACAAGAAAAGATTATGTGGCCCCACATGAAAATGAATGTTACAAGTGCCATAAATATGGACACATAGCCCGTGATTTTAGAAGCATGATGGACAATTCTATGAAAGAGAGCATTGATATAAGATGCAAGAATGTTTGGAAAAAAAAACAAGAATAGGTAAAGGAAGATCATATACCCTTAGGATTGGAAATAGTACGAGATGAAGAGAAATATATAAGGAAAAAGGAAGATGTCAAACATAGGAAGGTTTGGAGAAGAAATGAAAAACCAGAAGAACAAGTCCTAGAGATTGTAGGATTTGCAGTAGTGTGATAAAGAAAGAAGAGAAAGTGAATAAAGAACAGTTTCAAGAGATTGTACTTTCAGGAATTGTAGTGCAAGATCAATTCATAGGTAGAAAGGAAGAAGTAAAAGTTCATAGAGATGATGACTCTATAAATGAACAGGAATATTGCATTGCATCATAGCATGAATTTCTCTGAGCCACCTGGGTTGGGGACTCCCTGTAAATATGTATTTTGAACAAGGGGAGTTCATGCAGTAGATATTATACATCAGTGAACTATATTTTGAGTAGTATGAGGTATTTACAAAGATATATTTAGAGCATTCATATAACAAAAGTATACAATGATAGATTGATTGATTGAGAAAGTAGTGTTCCCAGACAGATCTCAGTTGGAAATTACACAGGAAGAATTTTATGTTTGTTGTCAGGCAGATATATCTTCAATATAGGTTGTTCTAGACATACAAAGTTTGGTTTGTAGTGGACACATTTGATATGTGATGTTTAGGTGAAGTATTCATAATATTACAGTGACATATGGGTCAACATTATGGACAGTTTGTGACATATGGACAGAGATGGATTCGTGAGATGCTTAGAAGGTATAGAGAGCATGGGTCATAAATGATGCATAGCAATGTATTTTCAATTGGAATCAGTGAAATCAGATGATTACAGAAAGGAAAGCAATGAAAGATATATCAGAACAGGGAAATAGAAATTGTCAGTAGAAGCTATATCATCAGAACAAAATCATTTGACAGTATGGTCAAGTGAACATGACAAGTAAATGAAGAAATCAAATTTTGAATGATTTTTATATATTTCAGTGAATTACATGAGGAAGCACCAATGGACAATAAATAGTACTGGAAGAGGGGAAAGGAAAATTTTCACCGGTAGCTATACATCTTGAAGAGAAGGAAAATCATCAGAGAGAGAGAATATAGAAAGGAAGATCAGTAGCATGAATACAGGGGGAGACATACCCATAGGGGGATCTATTCTTTTCTTGATGATTGGTTAGAGAAGGAACAATGCCAAGAGGAGACATATCGACAAGATGAGTTAATCCTTTGTCAAAAGTTGAAAGATAAAGAAATTCATAATGATGGAGAGATATAGGTAGTGAATACAAGGGGAGTAGCCCCAAGGAGAGTTCAGTAATGGGGAGAAACCCCAAAGGGGGAGAGATACCCAGAAATATACACTTTTCCATTGATGTCAAAGGGGGAGAGTGAGAAACATTTATGAGGAGTGGTGTTCACAAAGAGAGTTTGAGCATGAGTGTTTCCATGTCTAAGTGTTGCCATCAATGTTGGTGTTGCCATTAATTAAAAAGGGGGATATTATTGGATAGTTTCTCTATATTGATCGATAGATGGTTTGGATAGTTGGTTGTCATTGATGTCAACCCTTGGAGAGTGACCATGGATAGTAATGTCAACCCTTAATTATTGATGTCAACCCTCGGAGAAGTCTGGAATCCCTAGAAATGTGGACACGATTCCTTTATGGTTGGTCATCATTTGTATGGTTGAGAGTGATGGGTGTATTTGAAGAAGTCTCCAAAGTGGCCCCCTTATGGTGTATATTTAAGCATGGACCTCACATGAAGATGCTTTGTAGAAGTCTACAAGAAACCCATATGTGTGGTCATGGGATAGAAGTTTGTTTGAGGAATAAGGACATGCAGGAAAGGGTACATGAAGGTAATACACTCATATATGGATATTTTTCGTCTTTCCATTTCTAGTGATATGTGGAACATCACATAGTTCCTCACAGTTAGGGAGATATGGCCTTGCAAAGTTGGAATTGACAAAGTGTGGTCAAGAAACCCCTAGTTGGTAACACGTTGGTTAATAAAGGGGTAAATTTTTTGTAAGAAGAAAACCCTATAAGCCCTAAAGTAAGGAGGGGATTTACCTATCATTTGTATAAATACACCTCATGGAGTCATTCATTAGTACATTCACATACACTTGTATTGAACATCTATCTAGTGAATTTTTATGGTTTAATGAATGGTTTAGTGATTGTTATGGTCTAGTAATTTGGTAATGGTTTATCTTTCTATTGTCAAGTATACTAGTGAATTTGGGTTTGAATATGACATATAAAGTTTGAGGGGGGGAAATTTTTGAAGGGCCGAAATGTTTGGAGTTGCAGAACTTGAAAAAACCCTAGTTTTTGAGTCATATGCGGGCTGATAGTATAATAGGAAGCGTACATATGCAGATTGATAGTAGAATAAAGAGTGTACGTACATGGGATGTACATGAATAGGTAGCATACATGTGAAAAACTCATAAAAAACTTGAGTGGATGTTAGTACCAGGTCTCTGAAGTCTGAAGCAAGTTCCCAGGTCTTCATTCTACAACTTCTCATGAGTAAAGGTATTTCATTTATGTATTTGTTTGAGGCTTGAATATTGTATGATAAGAAACATGCTTGAGGTATTTCCTAGAGTCCCTTGATGGTACATAGTTGAGGTAATATTGTTATATGTTTGAGATACACCCTTGGTACTTAGTATATGGTTGTTATGGTTCATTGTTAGAGGCACATCTTTGTAGTATTGGAATATACTTGAGGCTTGTCATATTGTGTTATGAGACTACTTCTTTGTGATATTGAAGAACATGCTTGGGGAATATGACTAGAGGCATTTCATGGTATATGTTACATGTTGGGTGAGATACATTGTTGGTACACTTCTTGGTTTATCGATACAAGGTGTATGGTTGTTGTCTTAGTGGTCTACCATTGATATTAATAAATTATTGAGATATACACTTGGCATATGGTAGTACATGCATAGGAGACATCTCTTAGTTATAATGGTACTTGGTTGAGATACACTCTTGGTATTACTTGTTCAACAAATATTATGGTAGATGGTATAGTAAAAGTTTGATGCTTGATGTGGTATATGAAATACATTGCATGGTTGGCACATGGTATTGTATAAGGTACATGTATTGATGTGCATGGTTGATGTACATGGTTAATTTGCATGGTTGTCACATGGTATGGTATACGGTACAGGTACATGGTTGGTACATGGTTGATGTTACAGGTTGGTACATGGTTGAGACACATATCTTGTGATGGTATGTGGTGATGTTGGATCATTCTTGGTTGAGGCATGTGGTTGTTGGACATCTATTTGATAGGTTTGTTTGGTATATGATCCATGTGAGAGGATTTATATGAGTATATGATGCAGGAGCATCTCTCCACGTCAACCAGTCAGCCACATCGAGCGCGTGCATTCAAGATGAAGAGAGGCACAACCCTCATCTTTTAATTTGTAATTGAATGCAATTTAATGCCTAGGCTGTTGAGCCATAGAGTTGTGCCTTTTCACAGGCTGTAGATAAGATAGGCATTTAATGTTTATATGGCTGAGATCTAGATCCGATAGCGGACTAGACAACCCATTCAATGTAATTGAACAGGGTAGGTAGATTGGAGGGAAGCGCTCGAAGAGCCCCCTCAGGTAAAAGAGATTTCGTATCTCATTTTGTGTAAGAAAATAGAGTAGGAAGAGAAGTGAGGTAGTTGGAGAGGATCTACGAGTAGAGAGCAGAAGAGAGAAGAGCCGAGACCTTGTTACATGTCGTGCTCAGGAACACCTTTTACAAACATAAATTTGCCATTTTAATACAAAGAGCAGTTTTTCCTGCATTACTGTGTGTTATGTGGATGTCTGTGATTATGTATGCTGTAGATGTATGTTGTAGGTTTTCATTTGCAGGAGTGTGTCTAATTTCAGGTGAAGGTCTTTGAGGCTTCACACTAGGAGGGTGTGACAGAACGTTTTGGGTTCTGATAGCCATGCACAAAGGTTGCACTTCTGAATACTGTGGGTTCAGACAAGGACGTGCTGCGGCACAGGAACTGGAGTCAACAACTCAAGAGAAAGACCTCGAGGTTGCTGAATACCTTAGAGGCAAGGCTGTGTAGGAGAAGTCACAGTTGCAGACAGAATCTCTGAGGAGTTCTGTGAAGATCTGCCAAGTGGGCATTGAGCATATGCATAGTGGTGCATTGAGAAGAACTCTGCTGTGAGTTCTTAAGGAGGACCAGAATCACTAAGGATTCTGAGAAGCTATGCCAAGTGGACATTGAGCAGGTGCAAGGAGTGCACAATGGAAGACTTCTGTTGAGAAGTTCAGGAAGAAACAGAATCACTGAGGATTCTGAGAGCTCTGCCAGGTGGGCATTGAGCGGGTGCATAAGTGCAGAAGAGGATAGAACTATTGAACGTTCTGGGAAAACATACTCTACCAGGTGGGCATTGAGTAAGTGTGCAGATAGGCACAGGAGAAGAGAACTCTTTGAGTTCTGTAATTAAAGGAAGAATCCACTGAAGGATCTTCACAGGGTTGTTGAACACCCTGAAAGGCTCAGCAAGAGGTTGCTTGAGCAGAAGGATAGCCAGGAGGGCATTACATTCTCCATCTGAGGGAGAAGGGAGAAAGACAAAATCCCTTAGGGGTCTGAGTGGTTAAGAATCTCAGGAGAGGCAACGCCGTGTGTGCGTAAAGAATCTGCAGAGGCACAGAAGTCTAATAATCCCTTGGGGATTCAGAAGTGAAAGTTTAGGAGGAACAACGTCGTCGAAGAGGCGTAGGCGAGGAATCGAATTCGTGGAGCTCGCAGAGAAAGGGAGCAAAGGTTGAGGCCTTTGGATTTTGAAGTTCTCCCAAAGTTGGGAAGAAAGTATACAAGCTCAGGAGGGAGCATAGCAGCCGCTAGATCGGTTGGAGAAAGAGATCGGGACCGTTAAAGATTTCATGTCCAGGAAGGAAGCTCAGGAGGAGCATACAAGCATGATGGATCTGAACCGTCATATCTAGAGAAAAATCCCGTCAGCCATCAGATTTGGCGAAGGAGCAGGGGAGGTTACGACCGGGTTTCCAAGGTGTGAGCCCAGGAGATTGTGGACTGTCGGATGTTCACATAGATACCCGTCAGTCATCGGATCGGCCAGAAGGTACATGGTGGTTAAACCATCAGGAATAGCCGAAGGGAAAATCTCGACGAGAGGCGTGGCCATCGGGATATCGGCGTTCGTGAAATTGGGAGCCTTGAGGACAGGAAATCGTGGATTTCCATGGTAAAAGTCCCGTGAGCGATCTGGACCATCTGTTTGTGGATACACGTGGCGGAGATCGGAGACCCATCGGTATATCGACTACCAGAGTTTTGAGTTGACAGAGAGTTTCTATCATCGGAGCATTGAAAACTTCGAAACAGCGAGATTGGATAAGGGTCGTCCATCAGTTGGGGACATGTGGCGGAGATCTAGATGATCGGGAGAAGTCTCGATAGAAAAGTCAAACCGGAGCATCGGAGTTCGGCATTTCGTGAGTCCTGAAGACGAGGTGCTCAGGACATCAGAAGTCACGAAATCGCGAGAGACGATCAGGACCGTCCATCTTGAAGGGATGCGTGGCAGCGATCGAAGCCTTCGGGAAAGGTCCCGATAGGAGAGCCACATCGGAAAATCACGAATCGGGATATTTGGAATCTTGTGGACACGAGGTTTATGCATTTCGGCATTGCGATGTCCGAAACCCTGATAGGAGACAAGGCTGTGGTCTTGTGAGATAGTGGTCACATGGACCAAGAGCTTAGCCAGGAGGGATAATGCGTAAAGTGCTGTATCGACAAATCGGTGATCGAGAGATTACGGGGACAGAGGTTCATGACATCGAGTTTCGCGAAACCTCGAAACCTGAAATTAAGTCGGGGAGTTCACGATTGAATGCAGAAGTCCGTGAAGAAGTATAAGGACCTGTGGATCGGGTATTCATCAGAGATTCCAGCAGGGAATCAAATGAGATAATTTGGCTCCAAGGGGAATTTGAACGATCCTGTGAGTAGGGGTGCGAGGTGTTGTCGCACTTGACGCTTTCTGCGTCAAGTGGTATCAATGCTTATTTTCATCTGTATATTTCAGGTGAAGCGAGAAGGGAGAAGACAGAGTGTTGGAGACTCTGTGGGGATTGTTTGTAGGTAGGCAACAATCGAGAAGATAGTCAGGGTGACTGTAGGATGAAGCTGGAAACACTCTTAGTGCAGAGTGACAACAACAGGTTTTCTAGGAGAGAAGACAGAGACAACACCATGGTTACTGAAGACCATAGGCATGCTGGGAGGAAGAGCAAGGCAGAAAATCTTGCAGAAATGGATAAAGAGCTCTATGAAATAAGGGCAGACACAGAAAAGCTCGAATTGTGGATGCAACAGAAAGCCAAGCTGAGATGGGTATATGAATGGCCCATGAAGGAGGCAAAAGCAAAATGGTCAGTCAAGGAGTTGATGGCTAGAAGGCAGCGTAGGCTATTAAGAGAATGGTTGAGGTATGCTGAGAACCTCGACGGACCTGAAGAAATGGTTCAGATATGTGAACCAGAGACTGGGAGAGGTCTCAATGATGAAGAGAATGAATTGGGATCGGCTGAAGATCTCATAATCTACTAGGAGGACAACGAAATAATCTCAGACTGCCGGGTGGGCAGAGATGAGAATTCGAGACTGTATGAAGGTCTCATGGACTCAAAGGTGAGTTCAAATCAGCAAGGGGTGCTGATGAAGATGGGATCAGTTGATCTCATAGTCTTCCAGGAGGGCAGTAGAGACATCCCATATTGCCAGTTGGACAAGGATGAGCAGGTGAGTTGGAATCATCCTGAGGAGATGACAGAGAAGATGAGCTCAGAGGTGAGTTTGGATCAACATGAGCAGCTGACAGAGGAGGATTTGAGTAGCCTTATGATGATTGGGGTAATTGGAATATTCCTACCACTCGCCCTGGAGGAGGCAGAAGTTTGTACTGCAGATGCAACAACAATAGAAGGACAGCCAACTGAAACTGTCAACGGAGAATTGGAGCACATGTTTGAGACTGCCCAAGCAGAAGCAAAAGCAGACGAAGAAGGAAATGAGCATTCTGAGGAATGGGTCAATGCTTTCATCCAGGAAGATGAAGTTGTAGCACTGAAGCTGATAGAAGAAGCAGACAGAGAGGATGATGAGCATTCTAAGGAGTGGCTCAACATTTTCATCCAGGAAGCTGAAAAGATTGCAACAGGGGAGTTTGCAGGAGAAGAAGAAGAGGCGGAAAGCATTTGTTTTGCTGATATGTGGGAACAGATAGAAGCCCTGGAAGAGAGGGTGAAAGTGCAGAGCGTGCACATCCAATAGGTGAAGTTGGAGACTGATGAAGAAGGCATGGGAGATCACAGTGATCTGCCCATGAGCCGAAAATTTTTGCAGCTGAGGAGACTGCAATAACAGGACCAGCTACTGGAGCAACTAGACGAAGTGATTGAGATGATCAAAAGGCTGATGTTGAGCTCAGCAGAGACTACCAGCGAGGAGCAGCTGAGTAGAGAGGAAGCAGCAGTAGCAACGCAGTAGCAGAAGCAACAACAAGGAGACGGAGCAGATGAACAACTCCAGAGGATGATTTGGGATCCAGGAGGATTCCCACAGCTGAGATGGGAAGCTCATGAGTAGGAGCTCATGAATTTTGCAGCTGAGGAGTATGATGCAAGAGCATCTCTCCACGTCATCCAGCCAGCCACGTCGAGCGCGTGCATTCAAGATGAAGAGAGGCACAACCCTCATCTTTTAATTTGTAATTGAATGCAATTTAATGTCTAGGCTGTTGAGCCATAGAGCCGTGCCTTTGCGCAGGCTGTAGATAAGATAGGAATTTAATGTTTGTATGGCTGAGATCTATATCCGATAGCATAATAGACAGCCCATTCAATGTAATTGAACAGGGTAGGTAGATTGGAGGGAAGCGCTCGAAGAGCCCCCTCAGGTAAAAGAGATTTCGAATCTCATTTTGTGTAAGAAAAGAGAGTAGGAAGAGAAGTGAGGTAGTTGTAGAGGATATGCGAGTAGAGAGAAGAAGAGGGAAGAGCCGAGGCCTTGTTACAGGCCATGCTCAGGAACACCTTGTACAAACAGGCATTTGCCATTTTAATGCAAAGAGCAGTTTTTCCTGCATTACTGTGTGTTATGTGGATGTCTGTGAGTGTTCTTTATGTATGTTGTAGGTTTACATTTGCAACAGTGTGTCTGATTTCATGTGAAGGTCTTTGAGGCTTCACACCAGGAGGGTGTGACAGAACATTGTGGGTTCTGATAGCCATGCACAGAGGTTGCACTTCTGAATACTGCAGGTTCAGACAAAGACGTGCTGCAGCACAGGAACTGGAGTCAACAACTGAAGAGAAAGACCTCAAGGTTGCTGAATACCTTAGAGGCAAGGCTGTGTAGGATAAGACACAGTTGCAGACATAATCTCTAAGGAGTTCTATGAATCTCTTCCAAGTGGGCATTGAGCATATGTACAGTGGTGCATTGAGAAGAAATCTCCTGTGAGTTCTTAAGGAGGACCAGAATCACTAAGGATTATGAGAAGCTTTGCCAAGTGGACATTGAACAGGTGCAAGGAGTGCATAATGGAAGACTTCTGTTGAGAAGTTCAGGAAGAAATAGAATCACTGAGGATTCTGAGAGCTCTGCTAGGTGGGCATTGAGTGGGTGCATAGGTGCAGTAGAGGACAAAATTGCTGAATGTTCTGGGAAAAGATACTCTGCCAGGTGGGCATTGAGTAAGTGTGCAGATAGGCACATGAGAAGAGAACTCTTTGAGTTTTGTAATTAAAGGAAGAATCCATTGAAGGATCTTCACAGGGTTGCTGAACACCCTGAAAGGCTCAGCAAGAGGTTGCTTGAGCAGAAGGATAGCCAGGGGGGCATTACATTCTACATCTGAGGGAGAAGGGAGAAATACAAAATCCCTTAGGGGTCTGAGCGGTTAAGAAGCTCAGGAGAGGCAACACCGTGTGTGCGTAAAGACTCTGTAGAGGCGCAGAAGTCCGAGAATCCCTTGGGGATTCGGAAGTGAATGTTCAGGGGGAACAACATCGTCGAAGAGGTGTAGGCCAGGACTCGAATTCGTGGAGCTCGCAGAGAAAGGGAGCAAAGGTTGAGGCCTTTGGCTTTTGAAGTTCTCCCAAAGTTGGAAAGAAAGTGTACAAGCTCGGGAGGGAGCACAATAGCCACTAGATCGATTGGAGAAAGAGATCAAGACCATTGAATATTTCACATCCAGGAAGGAAGCTCAGGAGGAGCGTACAAGCAGGATGGATCTTAACCGTCAGATCTAGAGAAAAATCCTATCAACCGTCAGATTTGGCGAAGGAGTAGGGGAGGTTATGACCGGGTTTCCAAGGTGTGAGCCTAGGCAATTGTGGACCGTCGGATGTTCACATAGATACCCGTCAGCCGTCAGATCGGCTGGAAGGTACATGGTGGTTAAACCATCGAGAATAGCCGAAGGGAAAATCCCGAGGAGAGGCGTGGCCATCGGGATATCGACGTTCGTGAAACCGAGAGTCTCAAGGACAGGAAATCGGGGATTTCCATGGTAAAAGTCCCGGGAGTGATCTGGACCATCCATTTTTGGATACATGTGGCGGAGAGCGGAGACCCATTGGTATATTGGCTACCGGAGTTTTGAGTTGACAGAGAGTTTCTGTCATCGGAGCATTGAAAACTCCGAAACAATGAGATTGGATCAGGGTCGTCCATCAATTGGGGACACGTGGCGGAGATCCAGATGATCGGGAGAAGTCTCGATAGAAAAGTCAAACAGGAGCATCGGAGTTCGACATTTCGCGAGTCCTGAAGACGAGGCGCTCGGGCTATCAGAAGTCGTGAAATCGCGAGAGGCGATCATGACCGTCCATCTTGAAGGGACGCGTGGCAGCGATCGAAGCCTTCGGGAAAGGTCACGATAGGAGAGCCACATTGAAAAATCGTGAATCGGGATATCGAGAATCCTTTGGACACGGGGTTTATGCATTTCGGCATTGCGATGTCTGAAACCCCAATAGGAGACAAGGCTGTGGTCTTGTGAGATAGTGGTCACGTGGACAAAGAGCTTAGCCAGGAGGGCTAATGCGTAAAGTGTTGTATCGAAAAATCGGTGATCGGAATATTGTGGGGACAGAGGTTCGTGACATCGAGGTTCACAAAACCCTGAAATCCGAAATTAAGTTGGGGAGTTTATGGTTGAATGTAGAAGGCCGTGAGGAAGTATAAGGACCTGTGGATCGGGTATTCATAAGAGATTCCAGCAGGGAATCGAATGAGCTAATTCAGCTCCAAGGGGAATTTGAACGATCCTATGAGCAGGGGCACGAGGTGCTGTCGCACTTGACCCTTACTGCGTCAAGTGGTATCAGAGCTTGATTTCATCTGTATATTTCAGGTGAAGAAAGAAGGGAGAAGATAGAGCGCTGGAGACTCTGTGGCGATTGTTTGTAGGTAGGTAGAAATCGAGAAGATAGTCAGGGAGATTGTAGGACGAAGATGGAAACACTCTTAGTGCGGAGTGACAGCAGTAGGTTTTCTAGGAGAGAAGACAGAGACAACACCATGGTTACTGAAGACCATAGGCATGCTGGGAGGAAGAGCAAGGAAGAAAAGCTTGCAGAAATGGATAAAGAGATTTATGAAATAAGGGCAGACATAGAAAAGCTCGAATTGCAGATGCAGCAGAAAGCCAAGCTGAGATGGGTATATGAATGGCCCATGAAGGAGGCAAAATCAAAATGGCCAGTCAAGGAGTTGATGGCTAGAAGGTAGCGCAGGATGTTAAGAGAATGGTTGAGGTATGCTGAGAACCTCGATGGACCTGAAGAAATGGTTCAGATATGTGAACCAAAGACTGGGAGAGGTCTCAATGATGAAGAGAATGAATTGGGATCGGCTGAAGATCTCATAATCTGCCAGGAGGGCAGCGGAAGCATCTCAGACTGCCAGGTGGGCAGAGATGAGAATTCGAGACTGTCTGAAGGTCTCATGGACTCAGAGGTGAGTTCAAATCAGCAAGGGGTGCTGATGAAGCTGGGATCAGTTGATCTCATAGTCTTCCAGGAGGGCAGTAGAGACATCCCATATTTCCAGTTGGGCAAGGATGAGCAGGTGAGTTGGAATCAGCCTGAGGAGCTGACATAGCAGATGAGCTCAGAGGTGAGTTTGGATCAGTATGTGTAGCTGACAGAGGAGGATTTGAGGGGCCTTATGATGATTGGGGGAATTGGAATATTCCTACCACTCGCCCAGGAGGAGGCAGAAGTTTGTATTGCAGATGCAACAACAGTAGAAGGATAGCCAACTGAGACTGTCAAAGGAGAATTGGAGCAGGTGTTTGAGACTGCCCAAGCAGAAGCAGAAGAAAACGAAGAAGGAAATGAGCATTCTGAGGAATGGATCAACTCTTTCAGCCAGGAAGTTGAAGCTGTAGCACTGAAGATGACAACAGAAGCAAATGGAAAGGATGATGAGCATTCTGAGGAGTGGCTCAACATTTTCATCTAGGAAGCTGAAAAGATTGCAACAGGGGAGTTTGCAGTAGAAGAAGAAGAGGCACACTGCATTTGTTTTTCTGATCTGTGGGAACATATATAATCCCTGGAAGAGAGGATGAAAGTGCAGAGCGTGCACATCCAACAGGTGAAGTTGGAGACTGATGAAGAAGGCATGGGAGATCACAGTGATCTGCCCATGAGCCAAAAATTTTTACAATTGAGGAGACTGCAAGAATAGGACCAGCCACTAGAGCAGCTAGACAAAGTGATCGAGGTGATCAGAAGGATGATGTTGAGGTCAGCAGAGACTGCCAGTGAGGAGAAGCTGAGCAGAGAGGAAGCAACAACAGCAGCAGTGTAGCAACAGAAGCAACAACAAGGAGACAAAGCAGATGAACAACTCGAGAGGATGATTTGGGATCCAGGAGGATTCCCACAGCTGAGATGGGAAGCTCATGAGCAGGAGCTCATGAATTTTGCAGTTGAGGAGTATGATGCAGGAGCATCTCTCCATGTCAGCCAACCAGCCACGTCGAGCGCATGCATTCAAGATGAAGAGAGGTGCAACCCTCATCTTTTAATTTGTAATTGAATGCAATTTAATGTCTAGGATGTTGAACAATAGAGCCGTGCCTTTGCGCAGGCTGTAGATAATATAGGCATTTAATATTTGTATGGCTGAGATCTAGATCTGATAGCAGACTAGAGAGCCCATTCAATGTAATTTAATAGGGTAGGTAGATTGGAGGGAAGCGCTCGAAGAGCCTCCTCAGGTAAAATAGATTCCGTATCTCATTTTGTGTAAGAAAAGAGAGTAGGAAGAGAAGTGAGGTAGTTGGAGAGGACCTGTGAGTAGAGAGCAGAAGAGAGAAGAGCCAAGACCTTGTTACAGGCCATGCTCAAGAACACCTTGTAGAAACAGGCATTTTCCATTTTAATACAAAGAGCAGTTTTTCCTGCATTACTGTGTGTTATGTGGATGTCTGTGAGTGTTCTTTATGTATGTTGTAGGTTTGCATTTGCAGGAGTGTGTCTGATTTCAGGTGAAGGTCTTTGAGGCTTCACACCAGGAGGGTGTCACATAACGTTGCGAGTTCTGATAGTCGTGCACAGAGGTTTCACTTATGAATACTGCGGGTTCAAACAAAGACGTGCTGCGACAAAGGAACTGGAGTCAACAACTCAGGAGAACGACCTCAAGGTTGTTGAATACCTTAGAGGCAAGGATGTGTAGGAGAAGACACAGTTGCAGACAGAATCTCTGAGGAGTTCTGTGAAGCTCTGCCAAGTGGGCATTGAGCATATGCACAATGGTGCATTGAGAAGAACTCTGTTGTGAGTTCTTAAGGAGTACCAGAATCACTATGGATTCTGAGAATCTCTCCCAAGTGGACATTGAGCAGGTGCAAAGAGTGCAAAATGGAAGACTTCTGTTGAGAAGTTCAGGAAGAAACATAATCACTAAGGATTCTGAGAGCTCTGCAAGGTGGGCATTGAGCGGGTGCATAGGTGCAAAAGAGGACAGAACTGTTGAATGTTCTGGGAAAAGATACTCTACCAGGTGGGCATTGAGTAAGTGTGTTGATAGGCACAGGAGAAGAGAACTCTTTGAGTCTGTAATTAAAGGAAGAATCCACTGAAGGATCTTCACAGGGTTGATGAACACCCTAAAAGGCTCAGTAAGAGGTTGCTTGAGCAGAAGGATAGCTAGGAGGGCATTACATTCTCCATCTGAGGGAGAAGGGAGAAAGACAAAATCCCTTAGGGGTCTGAGTGGTTAATAATCTTAAGAGAGGCAACACCATGTGTGCATAAAGACTCTGCAGAGGCATAGAAGTCCAAGAATCCCTTGGGGATTTGGAAGTGAAAGTTCAGGAGGAACAACGCTGTCGAAGAGGCGTAGGCGAGGACTCAAATTCGTGGAGCTCACAGAGAAAGGGAGAAAAGGTTGAGGCCTTTGGCTTTTGAAGTTCTCCCAAAGTTGGGAGGAAAGTGTACAAGCTCGAGAGGGAGCACAACAACCACTAGATCGGTTGGAGAAAGAGACCGGGACCGTTGAATATTTCATGTCCAGGAAGGAAGCTCAGGAGGAGAGTACAACCAGGATGGATCTGAACCATCAGATCTAGAGAAAAATCCCGTCAGCCGACAGATTTGGCAAAGGATCATGGGAGGTTACGACCGATTTTCGAAGGTGTGAGCCCAGGATATTGTGGACCGTCGAATGTTCACATAGATACCTGTCAGCTGTCCAATCGACCGAAAGGTACATGGTGGTTAAACCATCGAGAATAGCCGAAGGGAAAATCCCGACGAGAGGCGTGGCCATCGGGATATCGACGTTCGTGAAATCGTGAGCCTCGAGGAGAGGAAATCGGGGATTTCCATGGTAAAAGTCCCGGTAGCGATCTGGACCGTCCATTTGTGGATACACGTGGCGGAGATCAGAGACCCGTCGGTATATCGGCTACCAAAGTTTTGAGTTGACAGAGAGTTTCTGTCATCAGAGCATTGAAAACTCCGAAACAACGAGATTGGATCAGGGCCATCCATCAGTTGGGGACACGTGGCGGAGATCCAGATGATCGGGAGAAGTCCCAATAGAAAAGTCAAACCGGAGCATCGGAGTTCGGCATTTCGCGAGTTCTGAAGACGAGGCGCTTAGGACATCAGAAGTCGTGAAATTGCGAGAGGTGATCAAGATCATCCATCTTGAAGGGACACGTGGCAGCGATCGAAGCCTTCGGGAAAGGTCCTGATAGGAGAGCCACATCGGAAAATCGAAAATCAGGATATTGGGAATCCTGTGGACACAGGGTTTATGCATTTCAGCATTGCGATGTCTGAAACCCCGATAGGAGACAAGGATGTGGTCTTGTGAGATAGTGGTCACGTGGACCAAGAGCTTAGCCAGGAGGGATAACGCGTAAAGTGCCGTATTGACAAATCAATGATCAGGAGATTGCGGGGACAGAGGTTAGTGACATCAAGGTTCTCAAAACCCTGAAACTCGAAATTAAGTCGGGGAGTTCACGGTTGAATACAGAAGGTCGTGAGGAAGTATAAGGACCTATGGATCAGGTATTCATCAGAGATTCCAGTAGGGAATCGAATGAGCTAATTTGGCTCCAAGGGGAATTTGAATGATCCTGTGAGCAAGGGCGCGAGGTGCTGTCGCACTTGACCCTTACTGCATCAGTATTAGTGACAATGATAGTATCAGTGACTGTGATAGTGACAGTAATAGAGGAAACAAAGAGTCAGAGTTCAGAAAGGTGAAAAACCTAGTTCTCAGAGGGTGTATGCAGGTTGTAGTATAGACATGACACGTACATACACTGGTTGTAGTATAAACAATTTGCGTACATACGTCATATGCAATATGTATAGGTCACGTACCTGTTGATATTTTTTGGTACAGGTTGACTTCTGGTACATGATTGATTACAGGATTTTGGCACAGGTTGTTGGTACAGGTTTGCAATGATATATATCACAGTGAGAGTGTGGCAGTGGTTTCATGATTTGACACTTACATTTCCAGATGACATGATAGGGAAGGATAGGTGGTTGTAGCCACCTTCCAGTTGTAGACAAAGAACATAGGGGGTTGTGGCCTCCTTCTAGTTGTAGCCAGTGAATCAGGGATTTGGGGCTTCCTTTAGGTTAGAGAGTGAGAACTAGGTGGTTGTAGCCACCTTCCAATTGTATCCAGAGAACCTAGGTGTTATAACCTTAATTTGCACCATACATTGTTACCTGACAGCAGGTCATCTTAGATCCCTTCTTTGCCAAAGCACTGCTGAACAACTCTTTAAAAAACCTCTTTTATAAGGCCCCATGTTCCCTAATCCATTACTGAATGTGTGTACACGCTAGCTGACCTAAAAACGCCCATGTGGACCGACCAAAGCATGAAAAAGGGAAAGTTGTCGATGGAACACAGAGCTTTGGGCGAGTTAACTGAAACTCCCAACCACGCATGGTCGAGGGTTCATCCAAATACCTAGCTTCTTCTAGCCTATAAAAGAAGGGCTAGGGGTCCTATTTGGAAGAGGAGAAAAAGAGTAAAGAAACTCTACCCAATTGCATATTCCCATTGTCCCAACCCTTTAGCCATCCTTGTGCAAGAAGAGATACAAAGCAAAGAAGTTGGAGAACATTTGAAGAGGAGCCCAGGATTAGGATTCGCGGAGTAGTGGCTGGTCTCGACATTGTAAGTTGATTCATTAAAGTTAATAATAAAGAAATGATTTTCCCATCCCACTATATGAGTTCTTCATAGTTCAGTAAATATATGTTTGAATCTCTAACCCATTAGTCTATAGGTAAAATGCATGTGTAGTTTGTTTCTTGTTTTTTACATAGGTCAATCTGGAGAGGATAGTTGCCAACAAGCGATCAAGTGTGAAGGTGTATCGACATCAAACATCCAGAACAAGGTATGTCGGTCTAACCATGTATTTGTTGAAAAGGAATGGGGTTTAAGTCTGGGGACGAAGGTAGAAAGTAGATTTCTTTTGGTCATATCTTCATGCATAAGATAACCCTATTTGCTAGTCCGTAAGGGGATTTCCCTCACAACAGAATTGGCAACCATACTGGGGAAGTCTCTAGGGTTCCTGGAATTTTATTTTTTGGGTAGTTTTAAAAGACTGGTTTTCTTTCCTATTTTTTAGTTTCTGCAAAGTCTAAGCTAGCAGAGAGTCTAGTTTCCCATACCAGTTGTCTCTGTTATTTGCTTGACTATGTTTTTTCGATACCCACAGAGGTACATGCGGCATGTATAACATCTGTACGCGTGTACCCGCGCCCTACTCTCTTACAGCCTGCGTGTAAACGCTAGCTGAAGAAGTAGCAGTAGCATGTAGAGTCCATAAATTTTTTGAGGAAGTCATCCTCTTCCTTGTCAGAATCAGACATTCTCAAGGGTTTTCTGGAATTCTTTCTAAGTCTTGGTTGTTTGCAGCATTGTCTCGGATTGGTTTGTTTTACAAATTTTTTCCTTACATTGTTTGCTTTTTCTGTTAAAGAGAGTGTCCAAGCCTTCAAGGGATCCTGGTTCTCAAATCAGTGGTCTCTTCCTAGTTTGGATTGTCTGTTGTTATTTTTTTTCGGAGTTTTAGAGATACACGTGGCCTGTAGAAGGTCAGCCTGCGTGTACATGCCCTCTGGCTCTATACAGCTCATGTTTACACGCTTGCTATTGGATTATTAGTAGCATGCTTGTGCAGGATAGTTTTTGTTGAGGGTAAGGCAATCATCCTTTCCCTTGATGAGAGTTATACCTATCAGGTTTTTGAATCTCTGTGTTAGCAGTGAGTAGCTTAGGATTAATCTTAGCCTTAGCTTGCTCTTTCTCATTTAAACGTTGTCATAAAAAAGATTTTTTTAGGATTTTTAGACAAGTGTGAGAGTTATTTTTTAAGTTTCTAGTGTGTGATTTCTTGAAGTGATTCTTTGCGATCTGCGATTTAGGCCAGAATTGTTTTTCTTGTTTTTTTTTTTACTTGTTGGTATTTTTCCTTTTTTCTTTATCGGCATTTAAATAAAAAAAAATATCTTTCATTTTCTTGTTTGGTTGAAGAGTGTGATTTTGCATTATTAGCCAGGGAAAAGTCTTTTATTTCATAAGTTCTTTGTAGTTTACTTAGATCATAAGTAGTTCATAGTCGAGTGAAATCTGATCGCAACCTGCCCTCAACGACACGGTCGCCCTCCAGGACCTTCAACAACACTCCCCGAAGAGTTAACAACTCTTCTGAATCCCTCGGGAGTCTTCTACCCACAGTGCTCTCCTCGGCGATCTCCCTTTCTCTAGTCGGGAAATCGGGTTTCGCGGATTCGCGAACCTTGTGTGCACCTCCTGTGCAACATGAAACTCCAAATCCCAGTCCCCGATGTCAACGGTCAACCCCTCTATGTATCGGGAATTTCCCTATCGGAAAATTGGAAGATGAAAGGTGGTGATTCATTTACCTTTCAAAACCCCGAACGCCGATGTGCAATGCCACATGCCTTCCTCCACTCCATCTCTGTGGGATCCTTCGCAACTTGGGATCTCGTTGTTTCTCCATGCTCCCTTCGACTTTGAAACCGCCGAAGTGTCGAGTCCCGACTCCTCGGGATCTCGCGCCACCTGTCCCTCCGATGATCGACAGCTCCGGTTAAATCGGGAAATCGCCCCTCGCGATTTCGACGTGCATGCAACTCTCGCACTCACCAACCTCGATATGCCAATGTTCGATGGCAACCGGATCCTCTCGTGCACCTGCGAATTAACCTCCTCGCAACTCCTCCGCGATCTGACAGTCTGCGGGGTTCCGTGACTTCCCACAACAAATTCAAGTCGTCAATTCTCTTCTTCTTGAAGAGTTCTCCGCTTCACCACCTTCTCCCTATGCAATAGAAGCAAAGGTCCTATCCCTCCTGAGCTTTTGCCAACTTGGGCTCCTCTAGAGTGTTTGCGCACACTCCCTGTGCTCAACCTTCAACTACTCTCAACAGTATTTGAAGTCTTCCAGGTTCCGCGCTCTCACAGTCACAACAACCCAGGCCTTTCTTTTCTCAGGCTTGCTACTGAGACTTCAATCCGACCTGCACTTCACCTGCACGGCTCGAATAACCCAACACGATTTCTGGTCGACGAGAATAGGAGCTTCACTATTGAACCTCCTCAACGCACTCTATGCGGAGGAACTCGACTGCACTCTATGCAGGAATCTCCTCGTTCGAACAGTGAAACAATTGGAACTTATTCTCTCATTCTCTTAGGTTTCAAACCTGATATGCAATCACATATGCAGCATATAGAAGATAAGCATAAAAAGAAGCAAGTATGCAAAAGCATAATATCAACAACACATAGAGATCAAACATATCCATGGAATTGAATCCAAGCTTTTCCTATTAATTCAATATCTGTACATGGAGTTTCTTCACAAGCTCTCCACTCTGTTCTTTTTTCTCTCAATGCTAATGTTGAATGATCCCCTGAATAATACAAAGGAGGGTGCCTATATTCTGTTTTCCCTCTCGAAAGCAAAACTGTCTAATCTACAGTTAATTCCTATCTAACAACATTAAAACTATTAAATGCCTTCTTATCTACATTACAATACAAGTGCGCTCAGCTTTGAATGCCTTCAGTTAAATGGCGGTGCAACAATCTTCAAAGTAATTCAAAAATGTATGCACTGGCGTTGTCCAGCTGTATGTTCTTTACTCCACGCGCTGGCTCGCTTGATGGAGTCGTAGATGCTCTTGCATCATACTCCTCGGCTCAAAATATTTCATGGGCTCCTGTCCATGAGCTCCTGTACAGTATGCCCCTGTTTCTGTATAACGGCCTCTGTTTCCCAGCTGGCATCCTCCAATGGGTGATTCTTCCACTTCACCAGGTATTCAAAATATTGCTTCCTCCTGGTCTTCTTTCCAACTCTCTTATCCAGTATGCACTCCATCTCAGGTTTCTGTGCAACTGGCAATTGCTTCTGCCATTGGATCACTGGTTCCTCAGTTCCAGTGCCTGCTTCTTCGGCTTTATATGGGTATAAATACGAAATGTTGAAAATCGGAGATATCCCGATGCCCTCTGGCAACTCAAGCTCATATGCATTCTCCCCGAATTTCTTCAGGACTTTACACGGTCCAATTTTCTTCATCTTGAGCTTGTTATACGTCCCTCTTGGGAACCTTTCTTTTCTTAAGTGTGCCATAACCATGTCTCCAACCTCAAACTGAAGCTGTCTTTTCCTCTGATCGGCTCTACGCTTATACTCCTGATTCGATTTCTGTAATCATTGCTTCACCTGTGTGTGAAGTTCCCGCATCGCTTCTACGAATTCTTCATCCCTCGCGCTGCTATTTTCAGCCTGTTCTGACTCCCTGAGCTCAGAAACTCCTCTTGGCTGTGTCCCATACAAAATTTGAAATGGGCTCTTACCTATACTCCGATTCACTGAATCGTTGTACGCAAATTTTGCCTGTGGTAGGATCTGATCCCAACTGCTGTGATGCTCAGTGACCAGGCTTCTCAACAGATCCCCCAAGCTTCGATTGACTACTTCGGTCTTTCCGTCTGTCTGCGGATGGTAAGAAGAACTGAATGCCAAGTCAGTCCCTAGCTTCTTCCATAGCATCCTCCAAAAATGACCTATGAATTTCGTATCCCGATCGAGACTATGCTTCTTGGCAATCCATGCAATCGCACGATCTCTTTGAAAAACAAGTTGGCGATGTGGGTTGCATCGCTGGTCTTATGACACGGAATGAAATGTGCCATCTTCGAAAACCTGTCCACCACTACAAAAATGGAATCCACGCCTCTCTGCGTTCTTGGTAAACCCAACATGAAATCCATGCTAATGGCTTCCCACGGTCTCTCGGGTATAGGCAATGGTTGATAGAACCTTGTGTTCTGCTTTCGACCCTTTGCATGTTGACATATTCGGCACCTGTCAACAAATCGCTTTACATCAGCGTGCATGCCCGGCCAATAATATGATTCACTCAGCTTGGCGAATGTTTTGTCATGTCCAAAATGACCTGCTAAGCCTCCACTGTGTTTTTCCTTTACCAAATTCTCTCTCATAGAGCAATCTGGAATGCACAATTGATTGCCCCGAAACAACAATCCGTCTTGGATTAGGTAGTCTAGACAAGGACTCCGATCCCTGAGAACTGGGTTCTCGGCTGCCTCGTATGCCTTGCCAAAGTCTGCATCACCTGCATACATGTCTTTCAGATTCTCAAAACCCAAAGTCTTGACCCTGAATTCCTGCAGCAACAAGCACTTCCTGCTCAAGGCATCAGCTACCTTGTTCGCAGTCCCCGAAATGTGCTTGATCACAAACGTGAAATTTTGCATGTACTCTACCCACTTCGCATGCTTCTGATTCAACTTCTCCTGCTGACTTACAAATTGCAATGCATGATTATCACTGTACAATACGAACTCCTTGGGTATCAAGTAATGCCTCCACTTTTTCAATGCCTGTATGATGGCATAGAACTCCTTATTGTACGTGGAGTACTTTAGCTTCGCATCATCCAGCTTCTCGCTGTAATATGCAACAGGTCTGTCATCCTGACTTAAAACCCCTCCAACAGCATACCCATTGGCGTCACACTTCACCTGGAAGGTTTTCTGAAAATCTGGCAACACGAGAATTGGCTTCTCAGTAATTTTCCGCTTCAACAGATTGAAGCTCTTCTCAGCCTCGACTGTCCACTGAAAAACTTTATGCCGCTTCTTCACAGTGTCCATCATTGCTGCACTGATTCCACTAAATTTCCGAATGAATTTTCTGTAGAAGCTTGCCAAACCATGAAATCTCCTTACCTCGAAAACATTCCTCGGCGATGGCCAATTCCTGATTACTTCAACCTTCTCAGGATCCATCTTCAATTCGTTGGCCGAAATTACAAAACCCAAATAAATGAGTTCCGTCTGCATGAAGGAACACTTCTTCAAATTGATCAGCAGCTTCTCCTGCTGTAACCTTCTCATCACAATGGTCAAATGCCTCAAGTGTTCAGCCTTGGTCTTGCTGAAAATCAATATGTCGTCCAAGTATACGACCACAAATTTGCCAATGAATTCCCGCAGGACTTCATTCATCAACCTCATAAAAGTTCTTGGCGCGTTTGTTAAACCAAACGGCATGACCAGCCATTCGTACAAACCCTCGTTTGTCTTGAATGCTGTCTTCCATTCATCTCCCTCTCTCATCCGGATCTGATGATATCCGCTCTTGAGATCTATCTTTGAAAAATAGTTTGCCCCGCTCAGGCAATCCATCAAGTCGTCCATTCTCGGCAGTGGAAACCTGTACCTAATGGTAATTTTGTTTATCGCTCTGGAGTCTGTACACATCCTCCAGCCTCCATCCTTCTTCGGACTCAGTACCATTGGAACAACACATGGACTAAGACTCTCCCTCACTAGTCCCTTGTCCTGCAGATCCTGTACCTGCGTTTTGACCTCCTCGTTCTCCTGAGGCGTCAACCTGTACGCTGCCTTATTTGGAAAACTTGCTCTGGGTATGAGGTCAATGTGGTGACTCACACTCCTCACTGGTGGCAACGAACGAGGCAGTTCGTCCACGATGATATCAGCGAACTCTTCCAGCAGTTCCTGAATCTCCTCTGGCAAGTCATCCACTCTTGTGCTTGTCAAGACAACCCTCGGCTTCCTGAAAACAAAGAATAGTGGATCTTCATCCTTCTCCATCTCTGTGAGAAGCTCTTTCCCACTCATGAGAAGTATCGTACTTCTCACTTCCGGCTTCACTTCTTTATCCTTTATCGGAAGCAGTCTATGGGTTCTCCCATTCTTCTCCAGAGTGTATGTGTTCATCCTCCCATCATGAACAATATTTCGGTCATACTGCCATGATCTACCCAGCAATACGTGGCATACGTCCATGGGAATGACGTCACACAAAATCTCATCGTGATAATTCCCAATTTTGAATTTAACTAAGCATTGTTTAGTGACACTTACCCAGTGTCCTTTTTGTAACCATGAGACTTTATATGGACTCGGGTGCTTAGTCGTCTCCAGCCCTAATTTCTCCACCATCTCGGTCAAAACGAGATTATCCGTGCTTCTGCTGTCAACAATGACTTTGCATTTTCTGTCCTTGGCTGTACAAGCTATTCGGAACAGTCTGCTCCTTTGCACTGAGCTATCCACCTCTTTCTCAGGTGTCAAAAGAATTTTATGCATTCCCAGTGACCTCCCACTGTCTGCATCTTCATTCTCATCATCACGCCTCCGCGCCTCTGTGATGTGAGATTCACTCCTATCTGGCTTCCTGTCTGGGCAGTCAAGGACTTTGTGTCCGTCCTTTCCACATGTGAAACATGTGATAATTCCTCCTCTGCCTCTTCCTCTACCTCGGGTACGAGGAATCACGTTGGCGTCAGCATATCCGCCACCTTGCTCAGTATGCTGCCTCCTGGGCTCAGCATATTGCTGCCTCGGCTATGATGTTCCACCTCTTTCAGTTTTTTCCTCAGGCCTCTTCCAATCCTCCTTGGGTTTCTGTGTTCTTTCTTGGGCAACTGATTTTACTCTAGGTTGGCTTCTACCTCGCCCTCGCTGTCCCTGCTTGTGGATCAGCTTCTCTTCGGCTTTCAAAGCCATCTGGTATGCATCCTCAACTGTGCGGATGGTCAGCATGCTAAGCTTATCCTGAATGTCATACCTAAGACCATTCATGTATCTTGCCACCTTTTCGTCATCACTTTCCCGATGACCAGCTCGAATGTTGAGCCTATAAAATTCCTCGGTGTACTCCTTCACCGTCATCATCTTCTGTCTCAGGTTCTGCATGCGCCTGAACAGAGTGATCTGGTAATCTCTCGGGATAAACTTCGCCTTCATCTTGGCGATCATCCGATCCCAGCTCTTGATCTTTTGTTTTCCTTTGGAACGCCTATCTGCCTGCAGCTCGTCCCACCATAAGGCTGCATGTCCCTTTAACTTTGTGACGGCATGCCTTACTTTCTTGTCCTCTTCGATGTCTTCGTAATCGAAGTAGGTGTCGAGTGCTCGGATCCAATCCAACAACTCTTCTGCGTTTAGACTTCCCTCATAGACGGGAATGTCCATCTTTGTCTTCGAGCTCATCCTCAAAATGGCTCTGATCAACCTCTCTGTCGAGGCATCCTCTGCTGTGACCTCTTCTCGGTCATGTCCATCTTCTTCTTCAACTTCGGGATCGCTGAACTCTCCTGCGTCGACTCCACTCCTCTACGCAGTATCCATCTCCTCGAGCCTTGCCCAGAGATCTCACACCTGTCTCTCTATCTCTGGGTTCCCTGCCGGTCTACCCCTTCTTCGGGCATCCCTGTCCTCATGATCAGGTGACTGCCTTTCTCTCCTGGGTGGCATCATGGAACCTACTTCTCTCTGCTACCAGAACAAAGAGAACTCCTTAACCTCTCTGATACCACCCTGACGCAAGTCGTGAGTATCAGAGTGCTTTCCTTTTCTCCTTCACTCCTCTTTCCTGAAAAATACAAACAAGATCTTCGGGCTCTGATACCACTTGATCGCAACCTGCCCTCAACGACACAGTCGCCCTCCAGGACCTTCAAAAACACGCCCCAAAGAGTTAACAACTCTTCTGACTCCCTCGGGAGTCTTCTACCCACAGTACTCTCCTCGGCGATCTCCCTTTCGCTAGTCGAAAAATCAGGTTTCACGGATTCGCGAACCTTGTGTGCACCTCCCGTGCAACATGAAACTCTGAATCCCGGTCCCCGATGTCAACGGTCAACCCCTCTATGTATTGGTAATTTCCCTATCGGAAAATCGGCAAATGAAAGGTGGTGATTCATTTACCTTTCAAAACCCTAAACGCCGATGTGCGATGCCACGTGCCTTCCTCCACTCTGTCTCCGTGGGATCCTTCACAACTCGGGATCTCGCTATTTCTCCGTGCTCCCTTCGACTTTGAAACCGCTGAAGTGCCGAGTCCCGACTCCTCGGGATCTCGCGCCACCTGTCCCTCCGATGATCGACGGCTCTGGTTAAATCGGGAAATCGCCCCTCGCGATTTCGACGTGCATGCAACTCTCGCACTCACCAACCCCGATATGCCGATGTTCGATGGCAACCGGATCCTCTCGTGCACCTGCGAATTAACCTCCTCACAACTCCTCCACGATCTAATGGTCTGCGGGGTTCTGTGACTTCCCACAACAAATTCAAGTCGTCAATTCTCTTCTTCTTGAAGAGTTCTCCGCTTCACCACCTTCGCCCTGTGCAACAGAAGAAAAGGTCCTATCCCTCCTGATATTTTGCCAACTCGGGCTCCTCCAGAGTGTTTGCGCACACTCCCTATGCTCAACCTTCAACTACTCTCAACAGTATTTGAAGTCTTCCAGGTTCCGCGCTCTCACAGTCACAGCAACCCAGGCCTTTCTTTTCTCAGGCTTGCTACTGAGACTTCAATCCGACCTGCACTTCACCTGCACGACTCGAATAACCCAACACGATTTCTGGTCGACGAGAATAAGAGCTTCACTATTGAACCTCCTCAACGCACTCTATGCGGAGGAACTCGACTGCACTCTATGCAGGAATCTCCTGGTTCGAACAGTGAAACAATTGGAACTTATTCTCTCATTCTCTCAGGTTTCGAACCTGATATGCAATCACATATGCAGCATATAGAAGATAAGCATAAAAAGAAGCAAGTATGCAAAAGCATAATATCAACAACACACAGAGATCAAACATATCCATGGAATTGAATCCAAGCTTTTCCTATTAATTCAATATCTGTACATGGAGTTTCTTCACAAGCTCTCTGCTCTGTTCTTTTTTCTCTCAATGCTAATGCTGAATGATCCCCTGAATAATACAAAGGAGGGTGCCTATATTCTATTTTCCCTCTCGAAAGCGAAACTATCTAATCTACAGTTAATTCCTATCTAACAACATTAAAACTATTAAATGCCTTCTTATCTACATTACAATACAAGTGCGCTCAGCTTTGAATGCCTTCAGTTAAATGGCGGCGCAACAATATTCAAAGTAATTCAAAAATGTATGCGCTGGCGTTTTCCAGCTGTATGTTCTTTACTCCACACGCTTGCTCGCTTGATGAAGTCGTAGATTCTCCTGCATCAAAATCCCTTTTGAGTTTGCTGTCCAAAATCTTAGAAAATTTTAATTTTTTTTTTTTTTTGAAAAGTTGTTGAAATTTTGCATTAAGTGAAAGTTTTTGTTTCCATCTTTTTATTCATTTCTACTTTCGTCTTTTACACATCATCATTTTCACTTTCATACCCCTTGACATAAGACAAGCCATAAAATTAATGCTAAATCTAAAATTTATTAGACTTTTATGTTTGTAGGGTTAACCAACTAGTTCAGGATTAGGGCCTTGGATTAGGTTGGAGAGGAAAATCTTCAAGGCCATTACAATCAAACATTGGATTCTAAGTTAGGGAGTGTCTAAGTACAGTATCGTGAAAGTTATCTAGGACCCCCCTCTAACACAGGGGATAAACACAAGGTCACATAAGGAAAGGTAGCGAAGATAACCCCTCCAAAGCTGGACCAATCGTAGTGGATAACACATATAGAGGGCTTTTTTGGGGATTCTATTGATTGCATTTGCCACAGGGCTTCGTGGGTCTCTAATCCATTCGAGGTCCTCAGTTGTCTTCCGGACCACTTTCTTTCTATACCCTTGACATGTTTTAGGGTCGATACCCTACTCATTGTGGTCTACACGACTTTCCACTGTACCCGCCTGGTGACTATTCGCGCGCTGGAAACCTAGTTGCCTATCTTTTCTAGGGACATACATAGGTGACTGCGGGGGTATACTGCGGTACCTAGGAAAAACATCGAGCCATGCTTTGTAGAGTATGCCTGGAGGGTGCTTCCATTTTTGAGTTGCACTTGTACCGGTAAGTTTCTCTAGTGTTGGTTGTTGTCACTGTTCTTCCAATTAATTTAGTGTTTGCTTGTCTTATATTCTAGGGAATTTTTTAGTGCATGTTGTTTTTGAACAGTTAGACTACCCTAGTGTGTCTTTGATCCTCTCACATAGTGGAGGATCATGATCTCTGCAGATCACGAAGGCTTTTTGGCCTGCCGCCGGTTACACTGGAGCCACCCCCGCCACCACTAAGGTGAAAGCTAGACCAACAAGGGTCTTTTGAAGCGAACGGGTCACAAGAAATTGTGCCCGACCAACATCCAGAGGAATCAACCATTTTAGACCTTCGAGCACAAGCTTTTGGTCTAGTTGAAACCTCCACCACTAATCTTTCGACACCCATCATCGTACCGATGTATCCTTATGAGTGCCAGACAGTGTTGCATGTAGCAATGGAAACAAATGTTGTTACTCCTTCTGGGAATTCTTCAATTCCCACTACGATTGTCACCACAGGAGAGTTTTCACCTCCTAACCCACCATCACACTAGGGGGGTTATAACACTAGGGGGGTTGTAGCCTCCTTCTGGTTGTATCCAGAGAATTCATGGAGTTGTATCTTCCTTCAGGTTGGAGCCTAAGAATAGGGGGTTGTATTCTCCTTTCAATTGTAGCTGGATAATTTGGAAGTTCGTGCTTCCTATGACTGAATTCTTGATCTATATAAGAAATCATTCCATGGTTTTCTCCTATTTGGGTTTCCATGTAAATACTGGTATATTGTGTATTTGATGTGATTTTGTTGATGTGATGTTGCTTATGATTATATGCTCGTGGCCATGGATCAGGTGATGGTGCAGGACACATGGCAAAACGAGGAGGCACACACAGGCCAGTGTGGCGAAAGCCATGTGACAGATTAGTGCTAAGCATAGTCGCCACCCCCATGCAATTAAATCCTCCTACGACGTCCAAGGCACCATTAAGCCTGGTGTGTTTCCTTTCTTTGTCTGTCCTCTCAATGGATGATCTCATTGAAGGCGTCGTAAACCTCTGCATGTGACTCGACCTTCACCTCCTCCAACTGTGCAGATATGTCTCATTCCAGCTTACCTCTTCCTTGGCACTCTCTTGCTATGCTTCAAACCCTTCCTACCATCTCCTTGGTGCTTTCTTGCAACTGGCTCTTCTCTAGCCCTCTCCATTCACCTGGGGCTTCCTTCACAACCCAACCTTTTCCCCCGAGCTGTCAGCATGCCTAGGCAAAGAGGCAGACCAAGAAGGGCTCGCCCTAGACTCCATCTCGGCCACGAGCGCCTATACCTCACCCTGGTTTTCATTTCGGCTTCAGACGCCTATCCTCCTCCCAATCTTCGCTTTCCTTGCACTCCTCACACTCATCGCACTCTTCGTAGCCTGAACATGAACCACTCACCACCTCTTCTCGGCTTCAAGGTTTGGTTCTTATGCACAGCTCGCTCAGCTTACCCTCAGAGCCCATCCTGGACAAGGCCTCCACTTCTCGGGCACCTCTTGAAGCACCTCCACTTACCCTGGCTAGCGCACCTGTGTTGGCTTCAGAAGCCTTTCACTTTCACCCACCCTTGGAGGCACCACCTTTTCCACATTCTATCTCCGACTCCATCCCGGATGAGCAGATGCAGGATAGCATGGGCATTCTTTACGGGCTGGTCTTCGAGCTCTGACAGGGCATGGATGATCTACAATTCTGACTGTAACAACTAGATGGGAAGGCCTCTGCACTCCTCCATATCCTCTCCACCTTCCAGGGAGCAACAATGCAAGTCGAGCACGTCCCAGCAGACACGTTTGGTAGGAGTGAACAGGAGCTTCCAGCGGAGGGTGGCGACTTGGGGCAAGCCATGCACGTGGATGGGGAGGTTACAACAACAGTGGATAATGCGGATGCTAATGTGCATATGGAAAGGTGAGGAACATCTGTCAAAGAAGAGCTCTGGAATGAGGCCACCCATGCCACCTGGCCGGAATATAAGCCAAACGTATGACCCTTAAGGAGACTCTACTTATGTTTTAGTTTACTACTCTCAGTTCTGTTTACAGTTTAACTAGTTTGATAGACATGTAGACCATAACACCAACTGGATGAACTAGTTTCCCCCTTGGGGCAGTTTAGTTACTACAACACGACAATTCTGAACATTTTGTAACTCTTGTTTTGTTTTTGGAGGCACTTTATATATTAATAAAATACTCTTACTTACAAAAAAAAAAATGATTACATGCTCATGATATATTGAATCCAATCATAGATGATACATTGATAATATAATATTTAACATTGTTGATAAAGTGAAAGAATATATATTGTGGTTAAAAGTGGTATAAAGTGCTCCTACCAATTCACCCCCCCACCCTCTCAGTATTCCAACACTATTTAGGAACCCAAAATTTTGCTGCCATTCATACTCTACAATCCATACTTGGAACTAATCGTCGTACTCTGCCATCGTACATCAACCGTCATCCACTTGTCGTACAACCATGACTGTAATTATAAATAAATCCGTTGTATAATTGTTCTTCACTGTATAGACAAATTATTGAGTCATACATATCAATAGTCGTTTGTACCCATACAATTGAATAATTAAATTATTTCAAAGTCGTACATTCCATACAATGTCACTTTCATATTTTTTTTCATCCAAATCATCTCTATCATACCATCATCATCTGTACACCATCACATGTACCATTAATTGTAGTACATACCAGTTCTATCATACTTTTTTGTATACTTGTCGATCTTTTCTATCCACCGATACTTTATTCGGTGGGTTCTTGATACTGTATGAAATTTACAGCCATTGGTTTCATTTAAGAATTTCATCACCGAGGATAATAATGGGCCACCACCATTTACTACTTACCAACGTGAACATATAAATCAAGGAATTATGTAAGGAGTAAAATTCTATTTCAAAGAAAGGATAATTTTAAGGATGGAAATTTATATTAAAATGTAAACACCTGGGCTAATATTACTAGTCCTTAATATGAAAAATGTAAAATGTTTGGTGATAGTTTGGTAAAAATATTCAAATTTCTAAGGATTTTATTTTGTTTGTATAAAATTTTGGTGATTTTTAAGGTAAACTAATTTTATTCTATGTAATTTGGGAGAATATATTTTAGAAAATATGGAAATTGACAAATCTTTTTTTGGGAAAAGCTACGGAAAATTAGCCCATTTTTGAAATGTATCCCCTAAAATCATGTATGTTTCAAAGAGATTATATATTATTAAAGTGAAAGGATTATAAGACTTTAAATTTCAAAGTTTAATAGAAAGGGGTCACCAATGACATTATTTTCATATTGAGTATAAAATATTAAAGTGTTGTAGATTAAGAAAATATGTGAAAGGAAACCTATAAAAAGGTACCTTTTAAACATATAAAATGACTATTATAAAATTAAATATCAAGGAGTGTTTGAATTTCAAGGAAACAAATATTAACTAATTAAATTTATATATATATATATATATATGAAATTTTATTAAAGGAGAAAAAAAAGGGAGTGAAATTATTAAAGGGGTGAATCAATAATTGGCTACTAGTTGTGCTACTGGCTTTCCAACTAGCTCTCGATCTCGATATGATGCTACTTCCTTTGCTTATGATTTTGACTCTACAGTCTCTACCACCTCTGCTGCTATCCTAGTTTCGGCTGCTATCTTTGTTGCCGAAGCCACCTTTTTCTCTGTGCCCCGGGCAGGCCAGAAAAAGCCTTCTCTTGAGGGTGGGTTGGGGGATGGAGGACTTTCCCGTTACAACGCTTATACCGGATCTTCTCAGTAGTTCACCGGATGGATGATGATAAATGAATAAAGAAATCGACGTTCAACAGGAACCCTTATCCACTGCCTAAGCCTAAAGGGTAAGGGGGTAGACGCATACACCCTGCCCATTTAGTCTAGCTACCCGGATAGAAAGACCGGGGAAAAAATGCGTGAAACAACTACTCCCATGGTGCATTAATGTAAGAGAACAGGGCTAAGGGGCACGTGGGTGGAAAATGTTAAGGTCCTAACCCGCACATAGGTAGATTAATGTATTCGGATGTAATAAAGGTCAATATTAATAAGACCTTTCAATAAAATAGAATAAGGCGGATGTAAGAAGACCTAATAGAAGCTTCCGCTTCTAGAAGGA
>ML788822.1:579231-606835 GCA_009831015.1 Picea engelmannii
GAAATTATTAGAAAAGATAAAGAAACTTATTGTTTAAAAAATCTTAATAAAAAAATACTTGAACAAATTAGAAAGTTAAAAGATGAAAAACTTGAGAGTCAAAACATCAAAAACAAAGTCGACAAATCAGATAAGGAAGAAAATATGCATCTAAAAAATCATAATAAAAACCTATTGATGCAAATTAAGAATCTTAATAATGATAATAGGTTGTTGGAAAACAAGTTAGAGAAAATCCATAAGGAAGCATCAAAGTCCTTAGGAGAAAAAATCTAAGTTATGAAAAAAGGAACAAATGCAGATCCAATCCACATCACTACTCAAGAATATGTCAATCCAATTGAAGAAAATACATATAGGGATGTTGGAGTACAAACCATTGGAAATACAAGTGTATGCACTAATATAAGTTCATCAATTAACCAAGCAACATCAATGCGTGAAGAAAAAACATATACCAAAATTAAACTATGAAAAAACTATAAGCATAGTAAAGGAAAATAATGTTATAACAACTTCTTATCGACATCCAAATCATAAAATTCGATATCTTAAACAATCAGAGTATCAATATCACTTAGTTCAGGAACAAATAAATTATAATATGAAAAATATTGATATCGATGCAATTAGGTCTCATGATAACAGCTCATCGTGGAAGTGCAATGTTCCACAAAGAACTGAATTAAAATGGTACAATCCTTTTGTGCTTCAAAATTTTTTCTCAACACTTAGAGTTTCATATTATTTTGTATCATCAACTATGACAGTTCACAGAATCATGCGATGACATTATAATCCAAAGAAAAATACTTCTATTCCTTCCATCACTATGCGTTGAGGACAAAGCGTTTCAAAAGGGTAAGGCAATGTTATGAACACACATGTATAGAAATAGATATAAATAAATAATCATTAAATAATAATAATTAATACATCATAATGAAAATACATGTCTTATCTAAAGGACATGTATATTAATGAAAGGGCACCCCTGTGTGGGTATATATGGCCCTCATTTTCATTGTAATCATTCATCACATCTTATTCAATTATTTATTACTTTTTCTATATGGATTTTAACCTATTGTCCTTTTTACATTGGATATTTACATAAGTGAACTGGGTTGGTTCCCTACAAAAACACAAAAACCTTTAAAAGTATTCTCACATATATTGATGATGTTGAATTTAGAGTAATTGCATAGTGGGAATTGGATATTTTTCTTCATTTAGTAGAAATTATTATCAATCTACAACTAAAAAAAATGGTTAATAAGACATCACTTATAATAATTTCAAAGGAGAATTAATCATACAATAATACCAATTAAATTCATATATAACTCAAATTTTAATTGAATGATTTATAATTAGTGAAAAAAATCACACACTACCCAATGTGGGTTGGTTCTTCACCTGCACACCACTTCATTGTGGATTATAGAAGTTCTAGTTTGTAAATTTTTATTTCCAAATTACTAGATATATAAATATATATATAAGTGGTTCCACCACTAAACGACTTGTACATTTATTTATATAGTTTAACACTTGAAATACACACATGCACACACACACACACCAAAGGGTTAGATCAAGTGGTCATGATCTAGACGTGAGATCTCTCCCCTAGTGAATTGGGGAGGTCATGGATTTGAAACCCTTAATCTCCTTAGGGTTAGGATAGGTTAACAGAGTTGATGGTTTATGATGCAGACCCCCACCCACTCCTGGGGCATGTGCAACCTCCCAGTCTAGGATTGATCAACTTTGGGAGTTAAAACAACTCATAGGATCTTTCTGAGCCCTCAAATTCACTACACAGTCATTAATACCATCTTTCCAGAATGAAAAATACACTTTTTGGGGGTCCCCGAGCACTAGCAAATCCCTCACGGGAACCATGGTCCAAACCTCAAGTCTCTACGGATTTTGGGACTTTGGAACTATCAAGCTTTGGGATTCTCAACAAAATAGGACTCCAATCCTTCTGAACAATGAAGTGACAGAGTGTCGAACCACAACAAGGATCAACATTTCACAACATCCACTCCAATATACAACGTGGGTTTACTTTATGAATTTGGCTTAGACAAATATTCCCTCTCCAACACACAATTCTCCTGGAGTGACAAACTCTGAAGTAGATCATATGGATCCTATTCTCCTACCAGATCAACGATTGATAGTTCACTTCGCAGTTCTGGGCTTTGGGGTTCTTCAAATTGCCACTCCACATTTTCATTGGAGTGTCGGACCACCGAACACACACACACCAAGAAATCAATGGTCCATGCCTTCTCGTCGACAAATGACCATGATTTACTCTGAGACTCCAGTCTTTGGGAGTTCTGGATGTATAACACTTGCAATCCTCTGGAGCGTTGGACTTGTGAACTCGCGAAGGATCCAATCGATGGTCCCTAAATCCCGATAGATGGATGGACTAGATTTACTTCAGGCTTCAGGATTCTGGAGCGATCAAACACTTCTTCCCTCTATTCTCCCAGATTTCTGGTCTTCCAGATTTGATGATCTGCTAACACTTGTCCTTGGGAAGTGGACAACCACAATTAGCTCTGACCTTTGGGGATCTTGATACCTCCACACTCTATGCTCCAAATCTACCAAATACATTAAGTCTGAAGGAATTCAAAGGTTAACCCTTACACAAATTATCCAAATTGAATGGTGACGAGAGATCATGTATCCTCCCAAATGAATCTCATCTGTTCGACCCTTAAAACAATACAAATTCTCCTCCTTAAGGATTTTGACCACTATCCTTCCTGAGCTTTGTTCCTTGAGATATTTCATACCTCTAGCACACTCCTTGCATCCTTTGAACTTCTGAAATATTTTTGACTTAGATATTTTTTCAAAAATATTCCTACGCACTCCTTGTGCTCTTCCTCTCTGAGATTTATTCAACACTTCAACTAAGTGTTGGCCCAATGCACACCTTGCACAGGTTTTCATCAAACTGCTCTCTCCACTGAGCAACTTTGCACTCCTTCCACTTCCTCTGCAAAGTTTCATGCTACCTCTTCTGAGCTTCTGATTCAATATTGACTCGACCTTCACACTCCTCGCGGGAAATATGCACACCTTGTACAAGAACTCTTAGAAGAGAAACAATTAAAACTTATAGGAACATTAACAATTCACACATCTAACTATGAAATTCATATTCAAGCACATAAAACACAAAACAAAAATAAAAATCACATGTACTCAATGAACTCCGATGAATACAACATACATTTCAAATCAAACCTCACCACCTGTATTCCTTCAACAAAATATGTACATGGATTCATACTGCTCTTTGCAGCTCTCTACCATTACTAGCATCGATAACAATAACATTCACTAGCCTCATTTTGGAATTGGTTACATATATTTATACACAGAGAGGATTCTAGAGCCTTCCAACCAACTATCTTAGTTCTATCCTATCACAATTCAAAACACCTATCTACTAAGGCGTATTACAATAAATGGCCATTACATTCAGATAAGAGTTGATGCTCACTATCTATACAATCCTAACTTGCACTAAAGAAAATACAATATCCTAAGATCTCATGAAATGGATCAAGCCTCCAAACATTAAAAGATCTTTAATTACAACACTTTCAAAATATCAAAATTGAAACGCTCTCCTTGGAATCAAAACTAATTTTAAATGTGCGTGTTGGGTGATGATTTGTCCTCCACTTAGCCTCTTTAATTACTGATGGCGATGCTCCCCCATCATACTCCTCTAGCCAAAAATATTCATGGGATCCCATCCATGATATCTTGTACTATTTTTCCATACTTTTGAATATCAGGTTTAGTTACCCAACTAGCATCCTCTAGTGGGTGATCTTTCCACTTCACCGGGTACTCAAAACAATTTTTCCTCTTGGTCTTCTTACCAATCCTTTGATCTATAATTTTCTCCATCTGTGGATTTTCTGCTATGGGCATCTACTTTTCCCACTGTATATCCTTTTGATAATCTATTCCCTCTATATCATTCATCTTGTAAGGGTACAAGTTTGCAACATTGAATATGGGTGATATTCCCACATGTTTTGGAATCTCAATCTCATAATCATTGGGAGAAAACTTTCAGAGGATTTTACATGGTCCTATTTTCTTCATATTTAATTTTTTATATGTTCCCCTTGGGAACCTTTCATTCCTCAGGTGTGCTAAGACTTGATATCTAACTTCAAAATGTATCTCTCTCCTTTTTTTTATCAATTCGGCTCTTATACTTGAATGATATCCCATACTTATCCCTTTATCTGATCGTGAATTTTCTACATCTCTGCAACAAAGTATTCTTCTCTTGTGCTTCAGAACTCATCATGTCTCAAATCTCTCAACTCAAAAATTCCTCTCAGATGCATCCCATACACTATTTGAAATGGACTTTTTCCATTTCTTCGGTTCATATAATCATTATAACCAAACTCTTCCTGGGGAAGATTTTGATCCCACTAATTTTGATGTTTAGTGACAAAGATCCTCAACAAATTCCCTAAAATTTGATTTACTACCTCAGTCTATACGTCTGTCTCATGGTGAGATGCTGAACTGAAGGACAAGTTTCCCCCCAACTTTTTACATAGATTTCTCCAAAATTTCCCCACGAACTTGGTGTCTCTGTATGATACTATACTTCTTGGCAAGCCATGTAATCTCACAACCTCCTTAAAAAATAAATTAGCTATGTGAGTAGCATCAATGGTTTTCTGGCATGGTATGAAATGTGCTATTTTTTAAAATCCGTCAACCACTACAAATGTGGAATCACTCCCCTTCTTGGTTTTTGGAAATCCCAACACAAAATCCATGCTTATGGCATCCCATGACCTATCTAGAATAGGTAATGGATGATACAGACCATTATTTTGTTTCTTCCCTTTTGCATATTGGCAGACTCTACATCTATCCACAAATTTCTTCATGTTGGATATCATACCTATCCAATGGTATGAATAACTCAGTTGTGCATAAGTCTTATCATGGTTGAAATGTACAACCAATCTTCCACTGTGTTTTTCTTTCAACAGGTTGTCTCTCATTGAGAATTTCAAAATACAAAGTTGGATTCCTTTGAACAATAGTCCATCTTGGATTAAATACTCTATCCACTAAATTTTGTCCCTTAGCAAAGGGTTTTCACATGCTTCATAACCCTCCTTAAAATTTGGGTATTCACAATACATTCCCTTAAGGTTTTCAAACCCTAAGGTCTCCAGTTGAAATTCCTGCATAATCAGACATCTCCTTCTCAAATCATCAACAACCTTGTTAGCATTACCACTAATGTGATTAATAACAAAAGTAAAATTTTGCATGAATTCTACCCATCTAGCATGTCTTTGGTTCAACTTCTCCTATCTGGTTATGAACTATAAAGCCAAATTGTCACTGTACAAGAAAAACTCCTTCAGAATAAGGTAGTGCCTCCATTTTTTCAGATCTTGTATTACAACATAAAACTCCTTATCATATTTGGAATAATTTCTCTTAGTGTCATTGTTATCAGACAAATCGATACGTGTGGACACAAACTAATCTCCCTAGTTTCACCCCGAAACTAGAACAAAAAAAGACAGTATACAAAACTTTCCTTAGATTTTAGTTACCAAATAAGAAGAGGATCCAAAACATAATTTTAAAATTTTGTAGACCTGACATCGCCAATGTGATCCCAGCGCCGTCGTAAGGCTTATGGAGAAATATCTGCAAAGAAACACAAGACAACGAAGACAAAAATAACAAAGTCTATTCGATATGAAACTATGTACGTGATCAAGGAATCATACAATATGGAAAAATAACGTTCATATAGGAAATAAAAATTATATTTGTATTAAATAATGTGGAAGAAAGATACAACCAAATTCCTTGATGTTGTCAGGTTCCTTCCAATAGTTCCTTACTTCCCACACACTACTGCTCCATGGATTCTGAGACTATAAATCTGACAACTACTTATGATCTCAGCTTCACAAAGTGAAAATCAAAGCCAACATAGGCCCAAACACTCCATATGAATTATCTATAGTTGAAGCTAATCCAAACTCTTCTCCAAAATTGACCCAAAAAATCTATTCTAAAAGCTAACCTAAAAAATCTAACTCAAAAGATGACACAAAAAGATAACTTTCCCATGAGAACTCCCAAAACCAACCGATCAAAGAGGATCTAGGATGTGACTCGGATCCAAACTGATCAGAGGCCACCTCACCCTCAAAGCTTCTATTCTAGAAGTGTCGAGAATATTCTCTTTTTCTTCCTATGAGTGATCATCGCACCCTTAACAATGAGAAAATTGTGACAATGTCGCAGGCCACTGTGGTGCAACCTACACCGATCCTATATCGTCACACCCTTAACACTGAGCAAGGTGCGATGATCCTTCTTTACAAGGTTTTTTACAAAGGAAAAGATAATTTCATCTCTCTGGGAAAGTTCATCTTCATTCTTCTTCAGGGATTAAGTCAATTGATCCTTCTAAAGACAAAGGATAGGTGTAGATCATTAACAAACATAGGGGTGAAAAAAATAATGTGTAACAATCATTCAACTTATCACTAAAATAAGCAACAGGCTTATTGTATTGGCTCAATACTGCACCAATAGATACTCCACTTGCATCACATCTCACCTGAAATGTTTTCTTAAAATATGGAAGAACCAAAATCGACTATTATGTTATCTTCTCTTTCAATACTCTGAAGATTTGATGCAGGAGCATCCACAGCTCATCAAGCTAGCCTGCGAGAGGAGAAAGAAAGAACAGCTGGGCAACACTAGTACCAATTTTGAAACACTTTGATATGTTGCGCCAAACATTAATGCGTTGATGTGATGAAGTGCACTTGTACATTGTAACGGACCTTGAGCAGATAAGCTCTCGTCCTTAGGTAGCTGAGGCATTTATTAGATTTAATGCAGGTAGATAAAATAGTTAAGTCTAGATTAGACAGTTTTACTTTCGTGAGGGCAAACGGAATATAGGCACCCTCCTTTGTATTATTGTAATTCATATTCATTAGCATTAGCATTCATATGAGAAACAGGAGCAAGAAGAGAGCAAGCAGAGAACTTGTGGAGAACACCCATGTACAGATTGAATTAATAGAAGGAAGACTTGGATTCAATTTCATGGCTGTGGTCATTCTCTAGGCGTTGTTGATATTATGCTGTTGCATAATTGCTTCTTGTTATGCCTTTCTTCTATATGCTGCGTATGTGATTTCATGGCAGGTTCGAAATTTGAGAGAATGAGCAAATGCGTTTCAATTGTTTCTCTGTCTGATCCAGGAGATTCCTTCATAGAGTGCAGTTGAATTCATCCGCATAGAGTGCGTTGATGAGGCTTAGCAGTTAAACTCTTGTTCTCGTTCACCCAGAAGTGTTTTGGGTAGATAGAGTTGTGCAAGACGTGCGCAGGCTAGACGAGGTCTCAGAGTTGTGATTCTGAGCTAAGGTATTGATAGACTGCTGCTGCAGGAGTGCGCAGGGTCAGAAGTCCTCAACACTTAACGTGGTTGAAGATCATCTGCAAGGAGTGCGTGCAGGGAGTTTCCAGAAGAATCTTAGAAGCTGGGAAAGCTCAGGAAAGATAGGCCTTCGAAGTAGTAGAAGAGCAGTGGAGAGAACATTCGTGAACAGGTTGCAAGAGGAAGCGAGCGGGTTGGCGGACGGGTCTCGTGGAGAGACGTTTTCTTATTCGGGATTTGCGTAAGGAGGAAAGTGGACGTGAAGTCTACAGTGCAGGTGGAAGGAAGTTCAAGGTTCAGATTGGACAGAAGCCGTCGATCGAGAACACATGGAGTGTGACTCGACTCGTGGATAGGATGCATCGGGAGTTTGCGAGGGAAAACTCCTACTTCTCGTAAAGGGAGATCACGAGATCGCGAGAAGCGAAGTCCCGACAATTTCATGTATAGTGTGGGTCATAGTCGGATGATGTAGCTGGAAATCTCGGGACACCGGATCTCGGGAGTTGAAGGGTCAAGAGATTAGTCTCGCGAGTGGCGAGGAAGCGAGAAGCGAGATAGCTAGTTTTTCGGCATCTCGGTGTTTCAAATCTCGGAGGTTGGGACCCCGAACGTATAGTGACGCAAGTCGCGAAGTCGCGATAAAGCGAAGTCCCGATCAGCCGAGGGAAGGTGAACGTTGACCAAAGACATCGGGTGTCGGGGATCCGAGGGTCTAGTATTCAATTGTTGAACTCGCGAAGTTGCGAGAGCCAATCCTCCGATAACCAAGGAAAGGAGGACCGTGCGAGTGGAAGAGTCATTGTGGGTATGAAGGATTCCCGAGAGGGGATCAGAGGAACCTTTGAGTTCTTCGGGCTGAGGAGGAAGAAGGTCCTGGTGAAACCGGATCGGACCATGAGGGTTGCGAGGGACGCACCAAGTGGTATCAGAGCCGGAGAAGAGTTCTCTTTGTTCCGATAGCAGAGAGAAGCGGATTTCATAATGCCGCCCAGAAGAGAGAGGCAGTCACCTGATCGTGAGGACAGGGATGCCCAAAGAAGGGGTAGGCCAGCAGGAAACCCGGAAATGGAACGACAAATACGGGATCTCAGGGTGAGACTCGAAGAGATGGAGACCACCCAAAGGCATGGAATCGGCGCTGTAGAGTTCAGTGATTCCGAGGTGGAAGAGGAAGTTGGACATGGTGCTGAAGAGGTCACAACAGAGGATGCCTCGACAAAGAGGTTGATTAGAGCTATCGCCAGGATGAGGTCAAAGACCAAGATGGACATTCCTATCTATGAGGGAAGTCTGAACGTAGAAGAGTTGCTAGATTGGATCTGAGCACTCGACACCTACTTTGATTATGAGGAGATGGAAGAGGACAAGAAGGTAAGGCATGCAGTTACAAAGTTGAAAGGACATGCAGCCTTATGGTGGGATGAGTTACAGGCGGATAGGCGCTGCAAAGGAAAACAGAAAATTAAGAGCTGGGATTGGATGATCGCTAAGATGAAAGCGAAGTTCATCCCGAGGGATTACCAGATCACAATGTTCAGGTGCATGTAGAACCTGAGACAGAAGTTGATGACGGTGAAAGAGTACACCGAGGAGTTCTACAGGCTCAACATCAGAGCTGGTCATCGGGAGAGCGATGATGAGAAGGTGGCAAGATACCTGAATGGGCTGAGGTATGACATTCAGGATGAATTGAGCATGGTCACCATCCGAACAGTTGAGGATGCGTACCAGATGGCTCTGAAATCCGAAGAGAAGCTGAGCCGCAAGCAGGGACAGCGAGGGCGAGGCAGGAGTCAGCCCAGAGGCAAAGCAGTTGCCCAAGAAAGAATGCAGAAACCCAAGGAGGAATGGCAGAGACCTCAGGGTAAGGTTGAAAGAGGTGGAACCTCACAACAAAGGTAGCAATATGCTGAGCCGAGGAGGCAGCATACAGAGCAGGATGGCGGATATGCTGACGCCAACGCTATTCCTCGTACCCGAGGTAGAGGAAGAGGTCGTGGAGGAATTATCACATGTTTTACATGTGGAAAGGACGGACATAAATCCGTTGACTGTCCAGACAGGAAGCCAGACAGAGGAGAAACTCACATCACTGAGGCGCGGAGGCATGACGCTGAGAAAGAAGATGCAGACAGCAGAAGGTCGCTTGGGATGCATAAAGTTCTTTTAGCACCTGAGAAAGAGGTGGACAGCTCAGTGCAAAGGAGCAGACTCTTCAGAACGGCTTGTACAATCGAGGACAGGAAATGAAAAGTCATAGTTGATAGTGGGAGCACTGACAATCTCGTTTCAACTGAGATGGTGGAAAAGTTGGAGCTAAAAATGACTAAGCACCCAACTCCATACAAAGTCTCGTGGTTACAGAAAGGACACCGGGTAAGTGTCACTAAACAATGCTTAGTTAAATTTAAAATTAGGAATTATCATGATGAGATTCTGTGTGATGTCATTCCCATGGATGTATGCCACATACTTCTGGGTAGACCATGGAAGTATGACCGAAATGTTGTTCATGATGGGAGGATGAACACATACACTCTAGAGAAAGATGGGAGAACCCATAGATTGCTTCCAATAAAAGATAAAGAAGTGAAACAAGAAGTAACTAACACCATACTTCTCATGAGTGGGAAGGATCTTCTCACCGAGATGGAGAAGAATGAAGATCCACAATTCTTTGTTGTCAGGAAGCCGAGAATTGTCCTGACAAGCACAAGAGTGGATGACTTGCCAGACGAGATTCAGGAACTGTTGGGAGAGTTCGCTGATATCATCGTAGACGAACTACCTCGTTCGTTGTTGCCGATGAGGACTGTGAGTCACCATATTGACCTCATACCTGGAGCAAGTTTACCAAACAAAGCTGCATACAGATTGACACCTCAGGAGAACGAGGAAGTCAAAAGGCAGGTACAGGATCTGCAGGATAAAGGACTAGTCAGAGAGAGTCTGAGTCCATGTGCTGTTCCGACAGTGCTAAGTCCGAAGAAGGATGGAGGCTGGAGAATGTGTACAGACTCCAGAGCGATTAATAAGATCACCATCAGGTACAGATTTCCACTGCCGAGAATGGACGATCTGATGGATTGCCTGAGTGGGGAAAGTTATTTTTCGAAGATTGATCTCAAGAGCGGATATCAACAGATCTAGATGAGAGAGGGTGATGAATGGAAGACGACATTCAAAACAAACGAAGGTTTGTACGAATGGCTGGTCATGCCGTTTGGCTTGACAAACGCGCCAAGCACATTTATGAGGCTGATGAATGAAATCCTGCGGGAATTCATCGGAAAATTTGTGGTCGTGTATTTAGACGACATACTAATTTTCAGTAAGACCAGGGCTGAACACTTGAGGCATTTAGCCATTGTGATGAGAAGGCTACAGCAGGAGAAGCTGCTGATAAATTTGAAGAAGTGTTCCTTCATGCAGAAGGAACTCATTTATTTGGGTTTTGTAATTTCGGCGAACGAATTAAGGATGGATCCTGAGAAGGTGGAAGTGATCAGGAATTGGCCATCGCCGAGAAATGTTTTTGAGGTAAGGAGCTTTCATGGTTTGGCTAGTTTCTACAGGAAATTCATACGAAATTTTAGTTGAATTAGCGCAGCGATGATGGACACCGTGAAGAAACGACATAAAGTTTTTCACTGGACAGCAGAGGCTGAAAGAAGCTTCAATCTGTTGAAACGAAAGATAACAGAGAAACCAATTTTTGTGTTGCCTGATTTTCAGAAGACATTTCAGGTGAAGTGTGATGCGAGTGGGTATGCTGTTGGAGGGGTCCTGAGTCAAGATGACAGACCTGTTGCATATTACAGTGAGAAGCTGGATGATGCAAAGTTGAAATACTCCACATATGATAAAGAGTTCTATGCCATCATACAGGCACTGAAAAAGTGGAGGCATTATTTGATACCCAAGGAGTTCGTATTGTACAGTGATAACCATGCATTGCAGTTTGTAAGTCAACAGGAGAAGTTGAACCAGAAGCATGCAAAATGGGTAGAGTACATGCAGAATTTCACGTTTGTGATCAAGCACATTTCGGGGACTGCTAACAAAGTGGCTGACGCTTTGAGCAGGAAATGTTTGTTGTTGCAGGAGTTCAGAGTCAAGACGTTGGGTTTTGAAAATCTGAAGGATATGTATGCAGGTGATGCAGATTTTGGGGAAGCATACGAAGCAGCTGAGAATCCAGTTCTCGGGGATCAGAGCCTGTGGCTGGAATATATGATCTAGGATGGATTGCTGTTTAGGAACAATCAACTATGTATTCCGAATTTCTCCATGAGGGAGAATTTGGTGAAGGAAAAGCACAGTGGAGGCTTAGCAGGCCATTTTGGACATGAAAAAACATTCGCCAAACTGAGCGAATCCTATTATTGGCCAGGCATGCGAGCAGATGTTAAGCGATTTGTTGACAGATGCCGGATATGTCAACACGCGAAGGGCCAAAAGCAGAGCACAGGGTTCTATCAGCCATTGCCCATACCTGAGAGGCCATGGGAGGCGATCAACATGGATTTTGTTTTGGGTTTGCCGAGAACACAGCGAGGAGTTGATTCCATCTTCGTGGTGGTGGACAGGTTCTCAAATATGGCACATTTTATTCCGTGTCATAAGACCAGCGATGCGACGCACATCATGAACTTGTTTTTCAAAGAAATCATCAGATTGCATGGATTGCCGAGAAGCATAGTCTCGGATCGGGATACGAAATTCATAGGTCATTTTTGGAGGACACTATGGAAGAAGCTGGGAACTGACCTGGCATTTAGTTCGGCTTACCATCCGCAGACAGACGGACAGACCGAAGTGGTCAACATGAGTCTGGGAGATCTCTTGAGAGGCTTAATGATGGAGCATCACAACAGTTGGGACCAGATATTGCCACAGGCAGAATTTGCGTACAACGATTCGGTGAATTGGAGTACAGGTAAGAGCCCATTTTAGATTTTGTATGGGACACAGCCGAGAGGAGTTTCTGAGCTCAAGGAGTCAGGATAGGCTGAAACTAGCAGCGCTCGTGCTGAAGAATTCGCTGAAGCAATGCAGGAACTTCACGCGCAGGTGAAGCAACGACTGCAGAAATCCAATCAAGAATATAAGCGCAGAGCCGATCAGCGAAAGAGGCAGCTTCAGTTTGAAGTTGGGGACATGGTTCTGGCACACTTGAGAAAAGAAAGGTTCCCAAGGGGAACATATAACAAGCTCAAGATGAAGAAGATCGGGCCATGCAAAGTCCTGAGAAAGTTCGGGGAGAACGCATATGACCTTGAGTTGCCAGGGGGCATCAGGATATCTCCGATTTTCAATGTGTCGGATTTATACCCATACATGGCTGGAGAAGCAGACACTGGGACTGAGGAACCAGTAATCCAGTGGAAAAAGCAATTGCCAGTTGCACAGAAACTGCAGATGGAGTGCATACTGGATAAGCGAGCAGGAAAGAAGACCAGGTGAAAGCAGTATTTTGAATACCTGGTGAAGTGGACGAATCACCCAATGGAGGATGCCAGCTGGGAGACAGAGGCAGTGATACAAAAGCATGGTCACACTGTGCAGGAGCTCATGGACAGGATCCCATGAAATCTTTTGAGCCGAGGAGTATGATGCAGGAGCATCCACACCTCATCAAGCTAGCCCGCGCGAGGAGAAAGAAAGAACAGTTGGGAAACACTAGCACCAATTTTGAAACAATTTGATATGTTGCGCCAAACATTAATGCGTTGATGTGATGAAGTGCACTTGTACATTGTAACGGACCTTGAGTAGATAAGCTCTCGTCCTTAGGTAGCTGAGGCATTTATTAGATTTAATGCAGGTAGATAAAATAGTTAAGTCTAGATTAGACAGTTTTACTTTCGTGAGGGCAAACGGAATATAGGCACCCTCCTTTGTATTATTGTAATTCATATTCATTAGCATTAGCATTCATATGAGAAACAAGAGCAAGAAGAGAGCAAGCAGAGAACTTGTGGAGAACACCCATGTACAGATTGAATTAATAGAAGGAAGACTTGGATTCAATTTCATGGTTGTGGTCATTCTCTGGGCATTGTTGATATTATGCTGTTTCATAATTGCTTCTTGTTATGCCTTTCTTCTATATGCTGCGTATGTGATTTCATGGCAGGTTCGAAATCTGAGAGAATGAGCAAATGAGTTTCAATTGTTTCTCTGTCTGAGCCAGGAGATTCCTGCATAGAGTGCAGTTGAATTCATCCGCATAGAGTTCGTTGATGAGGCTTAGCAGTTAAACTCTTGTTCTCATTCACCCAGAAGTATTTTGGGTAGATAGAGCCATGCAAGACGTGTGTAGGCTAGACGAGGTCTCAGAGTTGTGATTCTGAGCTAAGGTATTGATAGACTGCTGCTGCAGGAGTGCGCAGGGTCAGAAGTCCTCAACACTTAACGTGGTTGAAGATCATCTGCAAGGAGTGCGTGCAGGGAGTTTCCAGAAGAAGCTCAGAAGCTGGGAAAGCTCAGGAAAGATAGGCCTTCGAAGTAGTATAAGAGCAGTGGAGAGAACATTCGCGAACAGGTTGCAAGAGGAAGCGAGCGGGTTGGCGGACGGGTCTCGTGGAGAGACGTTTTCTTATTCGGGATTTGCGTAAGGAGGAAAGTGGACGTGAAGTCTACAGTGTAGGCGGAAGGAAGTTCAAGGTTCAGATTGGACAGAAGCCATCGATCGAGATCACAAGGAGTGTGACTCGACTCGTGTATAGGATGCATCGGGAGTTCGCGAGGGAAAACTCCTACTTCTCATAAAGGGAGATCGCGAGATCGCGAGAAGCGAAGTCCCGACAATTTCATGTATAGTGTGGGTCATAGTCAGATGATGTAGCTGGAAATCTCGGGACACCGGATCTCGGGAGTTGAAGGGTCAAGAGATTAGTCTCGCGAGTGGCGAGGAAGCGAGAAGCGAGATAGCTAGTTTGTCGGCATCTCGGTGTTTCGGATATCGGAGGTTGGGACCCCGAAGGTATAGTGACGCGAGTCACGAAGTCGCGATAAAGCGAAGTCCTGATCAGCCGGGGGAAGGTGAACGTTGACCAAAGACATCGGGTCTCTGGGATCCGAGGGTCTAGTATTCAATTGTTGAACTCGTGAAGTCGCGAGAGCCAATCCTCCGATAACCAAGGAAAGGAGGACCGTGCGAGTGGAAGAGTCACTGTGGGTACGAAGGATTCCCGAGAGGGGATCAGAGGAACCTTTGAGTTCTTCGGGCCGAGGAGGAAGAAGGTCCTGGTGAAAGCGGATCGGACCGTGAGGGTTGCGAGGGATGTACCAAGATTTTTTCAGCTTCTTCTGTCCAATTAAAAGATCGATGTTTTTTATTTATGGTGTTTAGTATGGGTTCACAAAATACACTGAAATTCCTGATGAATTTTCTATAAAAACTCACTAATCCATGGAAGCTTCTCACCTCAAATATGTTTCTCGGAGCAAGCCATTATTTGATTTCTCTTACTTTCTTTGGATCCATCTTCAACTCATTTTGAAGAGATCACCAAACCCAAGTATATGAGTTATGTCTTCATGAGAGAGCATTTCTTTAGATTTATCAGCACTCTGCCACTGCAACCTCTTCAACACCAACTTCAAGTGCCTCAAATGTTCTCCTTCAATATTGCTAAAAACTAAAATTTCATCTAAATGAACAATTATAAACTTACCAATGAAATCTTTGAGTACTTCATTCATCAATCTCATGAATGTGCTTGTGGCATTCATCAAGCCAAATGACATGACAAGCCATTCATACAACCCTTCATTCATCTTGAATGTTGTCTTCCATTCATCTCCCTCTCTCATTCTTATCTAATGATAGCCACTCTTCAAGTCTATCTTGGAAAAAAAAAATTCCCCACTTAAGCAATCCATCAAATCATCCATTCTGGGTAAATGAAACATATACCTGATCGTGATCTTGTTGATGGCTCTAGAATCTATGCACATTATCCAGCCTCCATATTTATTTGGACCTAACACAGTTGGTATTGCGCATGGACTCAAATTTTCTCTCACCAAACCTTTATCCAACAACTCTTGGACTTGATTCTTGACCTCTTCATTTTCTTGAGGTGTCAACCTATATGATTCTTTGTTTGGAAAAATCACTCCTGGAATAAGGTCAATGTGGTGACTTATACTCCTAATGGGTGGTAAAGAACGAGGTAACTCATCCACCACGATATAAACAAAATTATCCAACAATTCCTGAATCTCTACAGGTAGATCATCCACATAAGTACTTGTAAGGATGACTCTAGGATTTCTCACCACAACAAACTGCATCTCATGTTCCTTCTTGAGTTCGTTCAAGAGTTCCTTCCCACTCATGAGAAGTATGCTTGGGATGGATTCTTCCTTCACTCTCGTATCCTCCATTGGTAGCAACATATGTGTATGACCATTATTCTCAAGGGTGTAAGTATTTTTTCTCCCATCATGTATGACATTTATGTCATATTTCCATGGTCTTCCCAACAAAACATGGAAAACTTTGATAGGTATTGCATCACACATAATCTCTTCCTTATAACCTCCTATATTAAATTCAACATTGTATTGTCGACATACCATCACTTGGTGTCCCTTATGTAGCCACGATACCTTTCACGGGTTCGGATGTTAAGTTGTCTATAGCTCCATATTTTCCACCATTTTTATGGATACCATATTATCTGTACTCTCACTATCTATGATTACTTTGCATACCATGTCCTTAATTTTTCAAGTAGTCCTGAACATACTATTTCTCTGAAGTGACTATTTTTCTTCTTTCTCTGGTTTTAAGAGAACCTTCCTCATCATGAGTGATTTAACTTCTTCTACTGCTTCAACCACAACATTCCTCCTATGTTCTTCAGAAATGTGAGCTTCTCCACCTCCTTCTTTCTTCCTCTCAGGACATTCCCAAGACATATTCCTTGTATTTCCACATGCATATCATTTCACTTCTCCACCTTTGCATCTTCCTCTTCCTCGATAAAAAGAGTTTTTACCACCATATTGTCCCCCAAGGGAACTTCCTCCTCTTTCTGTATGACTGTGGTACTTTCCAGCTTCAATTATGGTTTTCTAGAATTTCTCTCAGACAGTTCCTTTACCACTCCTTGGACTCTTTCCTCTGTTTTGTTGGCTTTGTTTTTTTTCTAGATTCTCCTCTTCTTTTAGTTCCACTTGATAGGCGTCTTCCACCATTCTCATCGTCATCATGTTGATTTCATCTTGTATTTCATATCTTAGGCCATTAATATACCTCACAAATTTTTCTTCATCTCTCTCCCTATGTCTTACTCTGATGTTCAACCTATAAAACTCTTCAGTGTACTCCTTCACTGACATGCCCTTCTATCTCAAGTTCTGCAATCTACTGAACATATTTATCTGGTAGTATTTGGGTATGAACTTAGATTTTAACTTAGCTACCATCCTATCCCAACTTTTGATTTTTTTCTTACCTTTGAATCTTATGTCAGCTTGTAGTTCATCCCACCATAGCGCTACATGTCCCTTCAGTCTGGTAACAAAATGCTTCACCTTCTTTTCATCATCGAACTCCTCATAATTGAAGTACTTGTCTAAATCACTTATCTAATCTAACATCTCCTCAACATCCATATTGCCTTCATACATCGGGACTTCTATTTTTCCTCTGGCCCCCATTTTTACAACCAGTCTCAACAAGCATTCCTCTGCAGCTTCTTCTCTTGTAGCTCCTTCGACCTCCATTTCTTCACTCTCGGATTAACTGATGTCACCAACATCAAGTTATCTTCTCTGTGTTGTCTCCATGGAATCCAATATCGCACGGAGTTGCCTAATTTCTTGTTCCATGGATGGATTTTCTAGAGGTATCTCCTCGCATCTCCTGGGTGGCATGGTTCTAAAATTTGTTTTACACAGAGCTTAATTCAGGCTCTGATACCACTTGATGCATACCGACACCCACTCCTAGGTCCTGCGTAACCTCCCGGTCTACGTTCGATCGACTTCAGGAGCTAAAACAACTCACGGGCTCTTTTTGAGCCCACAAATTCACTACACATGCCTTAAAAGCCTCTTTCCTGAATGAAAATATGCTTTTCAGGGGTCCCCAAGCACTAGAGAATCCCTCCCAGGAACCGTGGGCCAAAACCATGGGCCAAAAATCAAGTCTCTACAAATTTTGAGACTTCGAAACTATCAAGCTTCAGGAGTCTCAACAGAATAGAACTCCAATCCTTCCAAACATTGAAGTGACGGAGTGTTAAACCATAATAGGGATCAATGACTCACAACATCTGTGCCAATCTATGGTGGGGGTTTACTTCATGAATTCATCTTCGAAAAATCTGCCCGCTCCAACACACAATGCTCCCAGAGTGTTGAACTCTAAAGTATATCAGACGACTCATATTCTCCTACCATTTCGACGACTAATAGTTCACTTCACATCTCTGGGCTTTGGGGTTCTTCGAATTTCCACTCCACAGTTTCGCCAGAGTGTCAGACCAACAAACACACACACAATGAGAAATCAATGGTCCACGCCTTCCCTTCGACGAACGACCACGATTTACTCTAGGACTCCAGGCTTTGGGAGTTCCGAATGTCTAACACTTGCAATCCTCTAGAGTGTCGGAATAGAGAACTCACGAAGGACCCAATCGATGGTCCCTACATCTAGATAGATGGAAAACTTTGATTTACTCTAGGCTTCGAGACTCTGGAGGGATCGAACACTTCTTCCCTCTATTCTCCCAGATTTGTGGTCTTCCGGATTTGACGATCTATTGACATGTGTCCTTGGGAAGTGGACATAATAAGAAACACATAATATGAATAGAAATTTATATATTTGTTTTAATAAACCAATATGTAGCATACACAATTAAATTGATATATATATAGTGGTGATGCATTTTTAGGAGGTGTCGATTCACCATAGTCAATAAACAGGAAGGAAGGAGAACACACCACACCAGTATCATCAACAGGCAATGGAGACTTATCACTATAGGAATAAGGGAATAAATCTCTTCAGGTTCAGGTTCCCACATTCCCAGGATGAGGTGAGGTGAGGTGACTGAGGCCAATAGTGAGTGAGACACTCTGGGATTCATGCAATGTGGCAGGGTCAACAACAGTCTTATAAAAGAAGGGCTTATAAGGGAAGTCTTATCTAGTGAGGTCAGTGAGGATATATATATATATATATATATATATAAATATAAACAATTGCAAAAGTATTCATAAGAAATCAATACAAAAATCTATAAATGTATTTATGTGTGTGCGCATTCTATCATTGAGTTTTCATAGATATATTGGTACTTATTGTTGTGATATGTTTACAAACATTAAATACATGAAACTGATTCTCTGATAGATATAAATCACATTACTCATTATATATATATATATATATATATATATATATATATATATATATATATATATATATATAATCAATTAGTAAAGTGATATGAATATATATAGAGAAAGAGATCAAGATGATGGTCTATATGATTATACATAGGGAAGATATTAATATGGTGATCTTATATGAATATACATAGGAATAAATTAATATGATAATATTATATGAATATATACATGAATAAATCAATTCGACCGTGTTATATATATATATAACCTATTTAAAAACTTGCAAACAATATGTATAGAAAATCAATTCGATATCAATATAATGCATATAATCAAATGTTTACAATAATATCCATAGGAAATCGATTCGATGATCAATATAAGAATATATGCGATTCTGATTCTAATTGAGTGTGTATATAACACATGAATACAATCAATGATATATATATATATATATATATATGTGTAGTTTCCAATTAGCAATATAGAGAGGAAATGGAATCAGTGATATATATAGGTATATGAGTCTTAAGGAAATTTTTAGGGACAATTTTGTGAATGGGTTAATTTTGCATGTTTTTTTTCAAAAAATGATTTGTCAATTTCCATTTTTTTTCTTCTCAAAATTTTTACCCAAATTCTATAATATAACATTATTTTACTCTAAAATAGCTAAAATTTTCTAGAAATTATATAAAATATTTGGAAATTTGAATATTTTTACAAAAATATTACCAAACATTTTATGGTTGTCATTTTTAGAATTTGTAGGATTCACTAAGATTTCTACACTTTAAGTTAGGTATGGATTCAAAAATTATCCTCATACTGGTTTGAAATCCTAAGTATATCACTCAATTGGAGTCATATATAAGGAGAATTTTAGAATCGATACCTAACTTAAAGTGTAGAAATCTTCGATATATAAAATAATCCATTCTTTTAACTATGCATCCAAGTTTTGTAAAATCATACCAAGAAATTCTTAGGCTTTATGCACAATGAGTATATAAAATTCTTAATGAAAAAATCTCTCTTCCAACGCTTAATTAAACCAACACTTCTTCTAGAATCATAGTTAATCTTATTCAAAATAGAATACAATAAGTACCATAATTAGATTGTTTTCTTATCCACTTGGAACATGAGCTCGAATCTTACTTGCGTCAACTTGTTGATCTTTGAATAGTCCATCGGTTGACCACCCTACCAACGCCAATGAGTTTTTAAAATGAACTATTTTATTTCTTTAAGTTATGAAATGTGCTAATCTATATTCCCAATAAATAAATCAACCATGCATTTTAAGTTTTCTCAAACTAAATAAAAATGCACATGCTAAATCAACCATCCTTTCACATGCTTAGTCAATCATTTTTTGATGTATACTCTGCCACTTTAACTAATACCAAGGGTACCATGTTTCTCCATGCCCATCAAAATTTATCTTTCTATATGTACCAAGGGTGCGATGTTTTCACATGTCGTTCAAGCATCCAACTTTCTAGGTGGGGAAAATGGTGCAACTGTTGAGATCCTATTAACTCAACTTTTCCACTACTTTTTTGAGAGGCTAATGGTCATTAAGGAATAATGATGCCTCCTTATTGCACACTCTTCATCTAAACCTTGTGAATGACCAAATTTGTAGCCTACCCCCATGGTAGCATGCAACCTCTAAGTAAAATCATTACTAGATTTTCAACCCAGGTCATGGAAAACGAGTACTAGTAGGTGGAAACATGAAAGTAGTTCCTCATTTCCCAATGATACCTTGTGCACTTCTATACAACCCCATTACCCATTTGTGAACCAATCAACAAGCATATTCTCAGTGTCTACACACACTAAAATCAATGTATCAAATTGTTTCATATTCATAAATTAAAGTATATTATTAATCATATAACATATTATAATATCCTGATTCAATATGGATCTCATACAATGTCAACATAATCCCATGTCAATATATACCTATGACTTCCCTGTCACACTAGTCAAACCATCAATAACATTTGAAATAATTGCATCTAAAATATATTCATTTCATTGTATCATAACTATATGAATTGATAAAATAAATTATGCCATATCTATGTATATTTATTCATCCATGTTTCACATAAACATTTAAATAAAACTCATTTGAAATTACTATTACATCAATTAAAATCAATCAAAATAATAAAAAAGTTTGATTTTTATCATCATAACATAAATGAATAAATCATGTCATTTTGTAAACAAAACTATCTCAAATAATAAAGTTCAATATGTCAAAATAGTCAAACCAAATGACACTCTACACGGAGGCCAACATCCAACAAAATTTAGTAAATCTAAGATCTAATTAGATGGGGAATCGAATCCCTCTCCCTCTCTCTAGCTTTCCATACATGACAATGTTATATTTATCAACTTGCAACTTTGTGAATATCCTTAATTCACATGCAAATATCACAATTAAATATATCCCTAAAATAAGAAATTAATATTCAATATGAAACTTAATTCTTTTGACATAAAATAGCTATAAAATTTGGTGGTCTTCCTAGATTAAATCCATACACCATAATTGATTCATTATAGGTTTTGAGATCACGATAAATTATTGTGCTACTAAGTTTAACATAGTGCACTGTAAACGATGCTCTTTTCAAAAAATTCAAACACCAACATTGTTTGTATAAACATCCATAAGCACACTGAATAACACGATAATTGTTTATAAAATTATTATAACTATTGAAGATGTATTTAATATATGGTGTGGATCAAAAATCACTGCCATGGTGCATCGATACATATATTGGTGCATTGGAGAGAGCAAGAAATCTCTACATAAATAATTATAAATTTGTTCAGTTTTCTGAAGATGTACAGGTGCATTATAAGATGTTATAAATTGAAAAGCGTCGCCATGGTGCTTTTATAGGAGCACCTTGATAGTGTGAAAATACATACAAATGTGCATAAAAAGCGTTAGAAATTTTGACAAATTTAATTGTAAATCTTTGTAGTGTGCTTAATATATATAAGCGTACCATGTTCTAGCGTAGAATAAAATGCATTACTATGAATATTTTAATGAAGACTGCTACAAGATTGCAACATTGTGTCTAAAAGTGCATTAAAAAGTGTGAGAAATTTCCATTCCGATGTGCTAAATATATAAATGAGCATCACAAATGTGTGGTTTGTAAAAGCACTGCTCAAGGATGCACACCGAATGAAAGGGCCATGTTGATGAAAACAATGTTAAAAAATTAAAAGAACCAATCAAGTTAAAGTTTAATTTTAAATTTCAATCTATCAAAAATGTATATTAAAGAATACAAATTCACATACTTTCCTAGGATGTTTGGTTTCCGCATAGAAAAAATGAAAAATCTAGTATTATCTAGAAAATTCGAAAATGAATAAGAAGTGCTTGTGGAAATGAAGGAATTAAGAAATCAAACAATATAATAGCATCAAACAATGAGTCAAGCATTGAACACCGATGCTTGAATGGGTGTGAAGAATTAAGTGAATGTGAAATGAATTTTTGGTTTGGCCCTTTCTTAAAAAAAATTACCCAACATGATGCACTTACTTATATTCTTAGACATGGTGCATGGTGATTTCATAGGTACATGGTGCACCAATAATATGTATTTTTTGTTTAAAAAAAAAGAAAAAATCTATATTATGACATAATATTTTAACCTATAGTGGTGGATTGGATGATATAATTATGCATCAACGCTTTTGTGGATGTACAACACATTGATTTTAAAAAAAATAATGCTATTTTATAACAAAATATTTTAATTTACTCCAATTCTTTTGGTGGAGTCATGCATCGGTGCTAGAATTAAAGGTTAGGTACACTAGTGCAACAAGATGGACAAAACACACCAATTAAAATACATCCACTAAAACCTATTGTTCCATGCATTCACTAGAAATCTGAGTTATAAACGAAGAAGGGAGAAATTCTTTGAAAAGGTTTCTAAAGAAGCTCCACTAGATTAGTGTTTTCCTTGTTGCAATGAGAGAAACAAGGTGCATTCTACAACCTAGTATTCAAGAGATTGTAACATTTGTCTTGTTTTTTTGCCCCATACGAGGTTGACCCAATTTTAAATTTTATACATAACTGATTATATATATATATATATATATATATATATATATATATATATTACACCAATATAAATCCATATTAACTAAAAATATTTTAAGCATCAAGAGATTTACATCTGGATTGATTTTTAGTCTTTCTCGATGCTTAATGGATGTAGATATAAAATAGATCTACGATGATAATGTAGAAAAAAAAAACATCATCCTCCTAGTTGAATGAATTACATGGTATGGTGTGGTTCATGTTAAATATATCATTTTGTTAGAGAGAATTTTGAGATTAATTTGTTATATGTCAATGTAATGAATATATGTTTTTTATTTGGGTTAGATAAAATTGCATAGCTCATAATCTACCTATTAGTACATAGAATTGTAGTCCAATACTCTCTTTGAAGTGCGCCATTGATTTTGAATTTGGCGTTGCGAACTAGGTTAAGAGGAACATTGGGGGTTGATCAGCTTGCAAACATCTATGTTCACATTCACAAACATCAACGCCAAGCCCAGGGTTACTAGGTACCGCATGGGGTTTTTCATACCATTGAGAAGGGTTTTTCATGTTTTTTCACAGGCATTGCGAACTGAGACAAGGGCGCTACAAACTCATTTCCTGTAGCAACTGCTTCTAAAGATTTGATCGTAACTATAAAACGATGATTTGGGTTTCTATGAAATGTTTTGTGGAGGAGAATGATATCCTTGTTGACTTGCTGACCAAATTTCAGCCTGACCCAGTTTGGCATTTGAGAGATACAATTAAAACACTAGTGTGTTGCAAAATCTTTGTTTTTCATAGTTGTTGGATATTGGCCTTATTTTGAGGTTGTCATTTATCATGGAGGGTTTGAACGATTTCTCAGAGACCAGTTAGATGTTAAGGGACACCTGCACCTAAGTTTTAGTTCCATTAAATACCTCATGTAGTGTGTTGGAAACAATTTATTAATCACTTCCAACAACTTCCTAAAAATCAACAGTTTGTTGGATTCTTGTCTCTTTGATTGTTGCCACCTATGTCCAAGTCTTAGAATCCTATACAAGAGGGGGAATTCAAATTGTAAAGTTGTCATCAATAGCCTAGGATATAAGAGAGGCATTGGAAGTCATTAAGGGGGTTCAGTTTTTTCAAATACGCGAGAGGGATTAAGAAGCATAAATGACTGTAGATATCATTTTGTAAGTTGGAGGGGCATGTGGCTATAAGCTAGTATGTTATTGAAGATTCATATGATTTGTTTTATCATATTTTGCCCTTATGTTTTCTATTCTATTCTTATTTTTGTTTGAATGTATTGTCTTTGATTTATGGATTCCTAAGGCAACAAAAGATTTGTTGTAAACTTGCCCATCTACCATTGTTACTATTCAAACATGTCTAATTTCTCTTTGAAGAGAGGATCTTTTCTTAACGAACATTTATCTTTATGTAATTATTTTTCTCTTCATCATTAAACAAATGTTGTGCCTAATAGGTAGCTCAGATGCCTTTAATGAGAATAATACTTATGACTCCATTTCCCAATGGTCCATCACTGATATGCAGTGACCTGTGTTGTCTTTTCCTTTCTTTCAAGTCTTGTTGATCCCTGATTTTAAACCTAAGTTAAATCAAGTTGTATGTTACCAAGCTTACTCCCATTTGCATTCTGGGGTGACTCTTGGAGAGATAACACTACCATCATTTGCTAAGATTCACTCCACTAACACACTGTTGGCAAATATTGAGCAAGCAACGAATGCGTGTTGAGAGTTGTTGTCATTGATGGAAAATGTGTAGACAACAAATGGTTGTTGTCATTGATGGGTTTGTATCAGACAGATTGCAACAAGATCACGGTTCAATCGTAACCATTGAATCCAAAATGAATCTGGACCGTAGTTTACAGCTCTTGTCGGAGAGAGGATCTGAGCCGTCAGATCGGAAGCAGACACCCGTCAGTTGTCAGATCTACAGAAGCTGCGAGGGAGATAAGCGTGACAGCGATCGGGCGCCACCGGGAGAAGCTCAACAGGTGGCTTCATCGGAGAATCAACGATCGGGACTTTGAAATGTACAATTCACCCGACAACGAAAACCCTGAAATCGCGATATGCGATTTCGCGATTTGATCACAGCTCGTATCGGAGTTTCGGGGATCGCGAATTCAAAAGGGCAAGAACACAATGCAGGTAGAATCCCGATTTCGCGATATTCGAAATCACGAATGAATCTGGACTGTCAGATCCAGAAATGATCAGGACCATTGATCAAAGGGTGGATCGGCAATCGGGGATCGAGACTTTGAAATGCCAAAATATTTTAACGTGAAGAACTCTGAAATCGCGATATGCGATTTCGCGATTTAATCACAGTCGTCAAATCAATATGAGATATGGACCGTTGATCAAACTCCACATCGGAGTGTCGCAATTCGGGACTTTGAAAGGCAAAAAACATAATGTCGATATTGCAATATGAGAAATCGCGATTTAATCACAGTCGTTGGATAAAGAAGTGATCTAGACCGTGGATCTGACTTCTTCGTGGAGTTTTGAGAATCGAGATTTGTAAGTGACAAAAACTCTGATCGCCAAGAGTGTTGATTTCACGATGAGTAAATTCTCGATTCAATCTGAACCGTTAGATCTGATTATGATATGATCCTTGATTTGACCGCCTTATGGAATTTTGTGTATCGTGATTTATAAGTGAAAAGAACATTGAACATGAGGAATGCCGAAACCCAATTTAAAGAGGCAAGAATAATAAACGTCATCCAACGGTGCAGATATAACTTGACTGTAATCGGAGGGTTGTTGTTCTTTCTCACACATTAACGCTTCAGTTATGAATCTGTTAAGATGATGACGAATCGGTTAGCGTTTTAGTTGCCAAGACAGATGTTCTTGGATTGCCGATTGGAAGGGGAAGTGGAACCGTCAAGGCAGAGTGTATAAAAGAAAATGAGATAGACTGAATTGAGTTGGCTGTTTTGGATGGAAAAAGAACGAAAAAGTAAGAAAGGAAAAAGGAGAAGATGTTGAGCATGAAATTTTAATAGACGTACAGAATGAAATGAAATGAAAAATAGAAAAAGAGCAGAATGACAGGCAGAGCACAAGAAGAGCAGAATAACAGACATAACAGAAGCATAGTAGAAATGAGAAGAAAAAGTTGATGCAGAGCAGACCTGCTAAACAAACAGAAGAAGAGAAGAACTGCTGAACAATTTGTTGAAAATCAGATACAGAGGAAAACTGGTAAGAATTGATTTATCTGCATAAGTTGTCTGTGTATTCATTATTTTAATATTCTAGGGAGGTTGGGAGGTGCTTGGGAGGACTGTTGTCCTCAGAGGTTCAAGTGGGTGCTTGAACACAGGGAGTTGTAGCTTCCATCTGGTTGCAGCCAGAGAAATCAGGGTGGCAGGGTGGTGCTAGGGAGAACAAGTGTTCTCTGTTATACAGGTTGGACCCTGTATAACTGGAAGTTGGTGCTTCCATCCAGTTGGTGATGGAACATTCAGGAAGTTGGTGCTTCCATCCAGTTGGTGCTGGAATACTTAGGGAGTTGGTACTTCCTTATAGCGAGTGTTAGAGAAACCAGAGAGTTGGTGCTCTCAAACAAGTTGCAGCTTGTAAAACAGAGGTAGCAGCCTAACATTGAGTTGGTGCTCAATTGTAAATGATGCACATAACTGAAAAAGACTGCCTATCATTTCAAAGAAGAAGAGGTTTTCTCCCTTTATGGGTTTCCTCGTGAAAATCTGTCTCTGTGTGTACTTTATGTGTGACTGATGGTCTTTACTTTTACTTTCCATATGCTGTGTGTTGTTGATGATCACTTAAAGGAAGATTAATAATATTTAAAAGGTATAAAAAAAATTTAATCTCATAAACAACTGATTCACCCCCCCCCCTCTCAGTTGTTTTAGTATTTCCAACAATTGGTATCAGAGCAGGTTCCTTGTATTTAAAGGTAGATCTGTAAGCTTAAACATGACAAGTCATGAAGGGACTTCGGCCTCTAAGCCCCCTCTGTTTGATGGAGCAAATTTTGCCTTCTGGAAGATTAGAATGAGAACATATTTAATGGCCTTGGGTGTTGATGTTTGGGATGTAGTAGAGATTGGATATACAAAGCCTGTTGTGCTAGCCAACAAGGATGATAAGTTAGAGTTTAGTTTCAACGCTAAGGGGATGAATGCTATCTTGAATGGACTTGCTGAAGCTGATTTTGTAAAGGTGATGCATCTCGATACTGCCAAAGCAATGTGGGATAAACTTGTTAACAGTTATGAAGGAAATGAGAAAGTAAAAGGTGCCAAACTTCAAACCTAAAGATTCAAATTTGAACAACTAAAGATGAATGAAGATGAGACAATCAACAAGTATTTTTTAAGAGTTGAAGAACTTGTAAATGCCATGAAGGGTCTAGGTGAGACATTTGATGACTCACTCTTAGTTCAGAAGATTTTAAGATCCCTGCCTGATAAATTTAATCCAAAAGTCTCTGCAATAGAAGAATTGAATGATCTCAAAACTCTGTCCATTGATCAACTTCTAGGAACTCTAACTGCATATGAAAT
>ML788823.1:0-17814 GCA_009831015.1 Picea engelmannii
GGTCACGATACCATTTATTATAGTATCTCTGGGTGCAACCACACGTTCGACCACTACCTCAAGGTGTCCCCATGGCTCCAGGTAAAGCCCTCACAAGAATTGAACCTTGCCCAAGGGTGAAAAACTCCTCGCTTTCCACCATTTGATCCAACCCCTTTGGGCGAAAAAAGAAAAATATTAACAACATTTAAAAAAGTTATTTTTTCTCTTTTTAACATTATTTGAAAATACAAATAAAGCCTTAAAAATTATTTGAATTATCTTCTCATAAAATCACATCTAAAACAAAATAAAAAAAAAAAAAAAATTTTAAAGTCTAAAAACTATTCCAAAATGTCAAAACATGAAATATCCAAACATATACTCACACACTATCTGGAGAAGAAAATATTTTAACAAGTGCACATATTCATTGAATAATTAATTGATTATTATTTTACTAAGACTAGTCCTATAAACAATTCATTAATATAAAGATCATAGTATAATAAAACTTCTATATGATTATAACAAAATTTATGAAAAAAATATTTTAAAATTATAAAAATGATGCCCAAAATATTTATTATATAAATAGAATATAATTTTTTTTAATAATAACTTAAAATTATAAAAATAATAATTATAATATTCCAACTTTCATATTAAAAAGATAGTTGTCCTATAGATTTTTTAATAAATACAAGTACATGTTGATTATCTAAAACAAAATTAAGATAAATCAGGATTATTAAAGAGAGGTATTTCTCCCTCGGATGGGGTGCTCTCAAGATCATCTCTAAAGATCGTGGATACGTGGGAGCTAGCACCTAGCCTGAGAGAATAGGTGGACATTGTCGCCCACACCTCCCATGTCCCATCGGAAATGTTTAGTCCCTCATTACACTTGCAGGCTGTGGTACATCAGGAGTTAAGCCAGAGCAGAGTTTCAGGTGATAGTGAGCAAGGGAATGATGGAGTCATCACTTCCCTTAATGCTCTTGACGCAGATGAAGAACCCTTCTTGGTGGATTTTGTCTCTTCACAGAGGGAAAATATTGAACTCAAGGAATTGCGACTTGAAGGGGTTGATCATTTAGATGGGTGGGAAGTTGTTCGTGGTAATGGATCCTTCCATTATGAGGACAAAACCCAGGTCTGCACCATCCATGCTCTCAAATTCAGTGCATGCGAGAAGGATAGGGAAGATTTCTTGCACTCAGACCATGATTACAAGATTCGAGGGGAACTTGTGGGCTCAATCTCTCATCATCTGGACCCTAATGAGTAGTATGGTTAGAGTGTTGAAGGTAAGTGTTCGATCGACCTGGGGTCTCCATTTTATGAGGTCTCAGGTTTTATCTCCTGTTGTTGTAGAACACCTTGCAACTCAATCCGTTCTCCAATTGGGTATGTTTTCTCTTCTCTTGTTGCCTATTCTCAGTGTCATGGCTCTGAGAGGTAGAAAGCCCAATAATCCTGCAGTGAATCAATCTCGACCTACCAAGGTAGCCAAAGATGCAACCGAGTTTTACAGAGACTCTATTCCTATAGTGGAGAAGTCAACCATGCAAAACCTCGAGGAGGAAGTTCGCCTTGTACGTGAATTTAAGGAGGATAAAGAGGTGGAAGACCAGGTTGGGGACCGGATTATGGATCTGGGTTGCACCAGAACCATGAATTCCATCTTCTTCTGTACTGTAGAACTCTATCGACATACTAAAACAATGGTGGCATTGGGGATGTTGCCCAAAGATGAATATTTTAGACAATTGAAGGGACATATGGAAGCTCTGGAGATTCAAAATGCTTTTATTATGGATGGCATCTCGTTTGGGTGGAACTTTCACTCTCCCAATGTGCCATTATGTTGGTCCATAATCTTCCAATGTTGCAGCCCAATGAAATGCATCTGTTGCTACTCAACTCCATGTTTCTCATGACGACTGAAGGAAAAAACATTGGTTTTAGTTTTCCTTTTTGTTTCTACTATCTAGATATACATAGAGTTATCATTGTTAGTAGGAAGTATGAACATGTTTAGACGGTTGCTTTCAAATTTCTCAACCATATGATCAGTTTGATGGCCTGGTTTCCCCATAAAAATATGTTTTTTTGGTCACCCAAAAACTATCATGATCTCTTTAAGTTAGTTATGCTCTATTTTCTCTGTACACTCTGTTCATAATTAATACAATAGATACTTACCTTAAAAAAAAATAGATACTTACCTTAAAAAAAAATGATATTTTTGACAAAAAATAAGTGAATTTTATTTATAAAAAAATGGTGTAAATTTCTTAAGAACATAAATTCATGCGAATATAAACAATTATATCATTTTATGACATTTTATTGTTAATTAGCTTACGGCACTTTGTTAGCTTTAGATGGTATGTTTCAACAAACACGCCATGTGTTTCAATGGACGAACTCAAATGCAAGAGTTAAGTGAATTTGATGTAATAAAAAATATTTATTAAAATAAGTTATTTTATGTAATAAATAATATTTATTTTAATACCTAAGTTAAAAGTAAAATTTGCTTTTTAATAAATGAATTTATCAATCAAAATAAATAAAATATATTTTCATATTAAAATAAAGGCCACTCTGTATTATAATAATCTACCTAAGTTAAAAGTAAAATTTGCTTTTAAATAAATGAATTTATCAATCAAAATAAATAAAATATATTTTCATATAAAAATAAAGGCCACTCTGTATTATAATAATCACAAAAGTAGGTACCATGCATTATAATAATAAAAAAATAAGTATTTGTTTTAATATTTAAGTTAAATGTAAAATTTACTTTTAATAAATAAATTTATTAATCAATATAAATAAAATATATTTTCGTAAAAAAATAAAGGCCACTATGTATTATACTGCCACAAAAGTAAGTACCATGCATTATAATAATCACAAAAATAAGTATTATAGTAGATGGTCGAGTGAAAAAACCAAAAGAAAATTCGCTAAAGTAGACCATTTTATACCTAACTTATGATATACAAAGTCTTTTGAAATTGGTAATTTAATTTATATTACAATGTTGGAGGTCATAGATAAAGCAAAAAAAAAAATACAAATCAATTTTTGATATATAAAAAATAATTTTCCTTTTGAAGAAGTCTGAATCTTATCCACCAAATATAAGAATGCATATAAATTAATAATTGTTCATGAAAGTACATCAAGTATGTTAAGTATGTTGTTATAAGGTGTAAAGGTGGAAATGTTTTATTTTTAAATTTGGTTGGGTAAATATGTTGCATTCTTAGAAGTGGCTATAAGAAAAAAACAATGAATCTTAGATGATAGATTGCATAATTAATTAATTAAGGGTTTTTTTTTTTTTTTAATGCATTTCTTTGAGAAACTCGCATGCATTTCCATTTCCTGAGAAGTTTAGTTTTGATGAAATTGATATAGGATAAGAACATGTGCAAAATATGCAAACAAGTATTCACAAAACCCATGCAGTACACATAATTGAAAGGAATTAGTTTCTCTCATGAAATTTTCTTTGGTTCTTTCCCTTAGAACTCACCAAGCTCCTAATGGAATTGACGTGTTGTTTCTACCTTTGCTTCCATTCACGCTACCTATGTTGATGTTAGTGGAAAGGTCAACTCGATCAACTGCTACAAGCCCCCCTATCAACTTCACTTGGTCCATTAATTTTTTATAGCCTATTGGCACCCAAAGTTTTGTGTAGGTTGTGCGTGTGTACAAATCATCCATGCACTCACATCAACAACTGCGTGACAAATGAAATAAAGTGTGCATGCCAATCAAAGTTGTATATTGTGCGCTAAGGATCAGAAAGATACCACATGTACGCTAAGTCAGAAGAAGACCTTAAGGAATCTTCCCAAATAATGAACCTAGATAGCATAGGAGATCGTTGGGGAATTGATGGATGAGCTGACAAGTTCGTTAGGACTGTCATGCTCCAAAGATGTTATGTGGGCTACATGCAGATGACAAAGTGTGTAGAACTAGTGATCACTGAAGCAAGTGGAGCAAAGAATAAAAGGATAGAGTGCCAAAGCAAAGAAAGGAAGGTAAGGAGAAGAAAAGAGAAGAGTGTGTCTATCTGAGGTCGACATAAGAGAAGGCGGTTCTAGTTTTGCATGAGTCATGTTATGAGTCTTTGGTAACAATTTTGTATGAGGATGAGACAGGCATGTATGGGGTTGTAATGAAGTATGTTCGGTAGGTTAGAATTCGAACAGAGAGCGCATAACGCATTGTAGTGCATGAGTTGTAGAATGTATCAAAGTGCATAGCGTTATTCTTCTTGCAATATAGATTTGTTGATGTATGCATTCTACCATTTAACAGAGATAATATAAATCCGTAGTTCTCTCTATCTATTGATGTGTCTAATCTGAGTTCAATGGATGAGTGTGTAAATGGTTTATGTTGTTATTTTGTTAATGGAGTATGATTGAATGTATGAATGTGATCATGAGTGGATTCCTTGTATGCTTTATCTCTTCATCTCCAAGACAAGACCAGATGCCCTCTATGATTCTCATGGCATCTCGGGTGAAACCTTCTTCGGTCCTTGAATGAACATTGAGATGTCGACGCCTTAGGGTTTTGTTGGTCAAACCTAGATGAACCTTGGTTCATCAATCCCTCAATGTTAGGAAGGTGAGTGTAAGTGAGTCAAAAAATGGTTTTCTTGCTAGGACTTGAGGGTTTTGTATTGCATGATGAAGAAAGAGAATGAGGTGGAATCCATCTCGGGAGGAAATACAAGACTGATTATCTATGAAGGAAGATTTTGTTGCATGATGAGATACCAAGGGTATAATAACCAACGTTGAACATTGGAAGGAGAGGTATATCTACAATTATTTGCATGATATTTTCTTTGTTGAGTTTCCATGTTTGTTGTATGAATGGTTGAAGAGGAAAACTGCCACTAACGCTACTTTGAGACCCCAAGAACCACTATCTGGGACTAGATACAATTGATAGGATGAAGGTGTTAGATAACAAGTAGGCTCAAGCAATCGATTTATGGTTTTCCCAAGTGAAAGAAAGGTATATCATTGAGTTCATCGTATAATATAGTGATTCTTTCAGCAAGGCTAAAAGAAAGTTTGTTGAAGCTCCTCAGAAGAGACTGCTAGAAGAAATCTCGCTATGGATCAAGATGTTTTTTGTTGAGAAAGTATTGATGTGCATAGAGCTAGATAAGATGGTTGAGTAAAGCCCCTAGTGTTGGAGGGATGAAAAGAAGGGGGAAAAGATAGAGAGAATATGGATCCACTGAGAGGATCCAGAAAATGTTGAGATGAGGTGAAGAGAGAATGGACGTAGAAGAAAAGAGGAGAGAAAGAGCCAAAAGATACCCAAGAAGAGTTGAGTTAAGGACGCAAGCAGAATAGAGGGGCAGAAAGAAGGTAGAAAGGGGTGAGAGACGAGGGGTTTAACCTAGAATGAAGAGGAATGAGACCACATTGGGAGGAAGTGAGGGAAATAATGTTATGTCGGAGAGGAGCACATACGAATATAAGTCGTCGAAGAGGCAAAACATTAGGAGTAGGGTATCCAATAAAGAAACTAGAAGTAGTGGTAGTAGGGTCAAAGAAGACAAAGTTTGATCCCCTTGGATATTGAGAGATGTCACAACCTTAGAATAATATGATGCATAGAGTAGAGACATTGAAGTAGGTGAGGATGGTGAATAACCCTTGCGAGAAGTGAAAGAGGCTTTAGCTATAGTGGATAGTCTTGTGTGGCTGCAAGCATGAAACTCTTTGGGATCCCTCAGAATAAATGATGGGAGAATATGGAGGTACCCCCTCTTTGAACCACTCACCTTGCACATTTGTAATCAGTAAGAAAGCATAGAAAACAACACGGTGATATGAGTAGAGGAAGAAATAGTAGCAAAAGAAAGCATAGTAGATATGAGTGAAGAAGAAGACGAAGATAACAATACTTCGCAAGGAAGAGTACTATTACCAAGATCACTGACAACTAGCAGTCAGAAGGGAAGACATGGTCCTAGATTGAGAATGGCGAATCAATATACAACATTAAGGCTACTTGTGTTCCATGGGATGGGTAAGGACAATGGAGAGTAGGATTGGTTCATGTGTGAGACTATATGGTCTGTGAAGAGGATCATAGATGAAGAATCAAAGATTTTGCAAATGAAGACCAATTTTAGAGAAAGAGCTTTGACATGGTACATGAAGTAAAAGGCGATTTCTCCTACGGAGTTTTAGAATCCTAAGTTAGAATCACAATACATTACTGAAGCCAAGGAGATCAAGCAACAAACTAGAGAGACCATGTGGAATTAAGACCAATGGTTCAAGATATTGTTAGATAGGTTGACATTCCATATCTAAGATGTTCAACATAGAGAGTGGTTCATTGTAGGACTACTCCCTCGTATCTGAGTTCCACTCACCTAGCATAAGGTGACTACTTAGGCAAAGGCAATGGAGATTGTGATGTTCCTAGAAGCCATGCCAGGAGGTGGAGAGCCATCAATAGGATTGGCTTAGGTGCAGTCCCAACTTGTAAATATGAAAATTTAGTTGCAAGATATGAAAAATACTAAGGTGGTGCAAGAGCACGTGTGGTGTACCACGTGCCAGTGAAAAGGTCGCTGCAGGGATAAGTGTCCCATGTTGGGAAATTATTTGGTAATGGGTACACCAAATCCATTCTCGACTGGGCCTCAAATTGAATGGTACAATATTTGCAGACAATGGGGAGATAACCCTCCCCATTTCCCAACCTTAGAGAAATACCAAAATAATCACCATACTCCATTTTGTGAGTTATGCAAATTCATGGGGCATGATGTGAACAATTGTTGGTCACTTCAGTTAATGCAGGACCACACCCATGATGCCTTTCGGGTTCAGGAAGAGTAGAAACATGGTGACCGTGGAGATGCCGAAATAGGAGGATACCAAGGAGGTCCTAGAGGTGGATATGGACAAGGTCGAGGACAAGGATATGGTGGAGGTGGAGGTGGAGGAAGACCACCCACTTGTTTCAATTGTGATGAGATAGGACACATGTCAAGATTTTGTACCAAACCACACGCTCTCTATGGGTACTGTTATAGTACTGAGCATGCCATGAAGGACTATCCTGACTTGTTGAAGAAGTGGGAAGAGAAGAAGGCACACTTGATATGTAAATGGTGGGCCTATGGCCCATCCATCTCCCCATCATGGATGCTTCTACAGAATAAAATTATTCTTTTATATTGATCTTCCTCGACTAGTTGTAAGTCCTACAATATGCCAGTAAACAATCAATTCAACAAAAATAATAAACCCATCGACCACCCACAAGTCGAGTTGGCCCAATGACTAACCAGTCGAATGCTTTGATGGTCGGTTCGACCGAATGATAACCTATTCAGATGCTCTGATGGTTAGGTTGATGAAATGAAATATCGATCAACTACTCTAGTGGTCGGGTTGACCTAATGAAATCCTAGTCAGATGATTTGATGGTCGGATCAACCAAATGAAAGCCTGATTGAATGAATAGACCAACAGTTAAAAAAAAAAACTAGAGGGTGGATTTAATCTTCAATAGAAAAGAAAAAATGTTTTCAGGGAGATTTTGGTAACCCATAACAAATGAAAATGTCCAGGGGCGATTTTGGTCACTCGCAAAAAATTAAAAAAATGCAAGGATAAATTTAGATGCTCAATAATGAACAAAAACACCTATAGATCTATAAATTCGCCCATCATTTAATTCTTGGTGTGTACAGACTGTGTGCAACCCGTATGGATTCCATACATCCTATGATTGAAAGGGAAATTCCTAGGTAGTAGTGAACTCTCCCAGACACAGAGAAAATGCCTCAGACAAACAAGATATTGCCCAGGCAAAGAGGAAATCGACCAACAAGAAAATTAAATTCCCAACAAGGATTAGATTATGTGGATGGGTGCTATTGGGGCTCAAAATTTACTTCAAATGAGTATGAATAGATCACTGCAACTCATAACAAAAATACCCAAGAGCAAAATGAATTAACTCTCAAATATCATCATTTAAATGGGATTATTTTATTACACTTGGGAGAAAATTACAAATGGGTGATATATACACTGAATCTGTGTATTGTTACTCATAGTAAAGAACAAATTATAGATTTCATGGCTCAAAGACACCTTCGCTTAGAGTGAACAAGCACATTAACTACTTCGTCAAGTCAACCTCAAGCAGGTTGCCCTCTTCGAGCTTCAATTTCTTCTATTGTCCTTCCCTCTTTCTCCTTCCATATCCCTTCCCTCTCCTCTTCACTGCAACTCTCATAATTTTTAATGGACTACTTTTGGAAGGCCAATTGTCACAATTGTTTATTTCACCTTTCCATTGTTCCATAAGACCAAATAAAATGAAATAAAACAAAACATGTTTATTTACAACATTTACAAACATTTTTCCAAGATTCAATTCAGATCACACCTCCCCATTTGAAGGATTTTGGTCCCCAAAAAATAGACCATTAGGGAGACAAAAGCACAAGTCTTCCATTTGCCCCTGCATATCCACCATTACATTGTTGACAAAGGTGGTTTGTTTCCTACTTCTATGCCCTTATTTCTCTACTGGAGGAGTTGTGCTCTCTCTCTCTTGATGTGATTTGATGAGGTATGCCTTTCCACCCTTGACCAAGTGGTACTTTTTTTCTCTCATGTAGAAGGTAGCATGCCTATCCCACAACTAGGGGCTACCCAACATCGCTCTGCAGGTGTCCAATGGTGCAATTTCACATTCTACCCCATCAACATAGCTAGCACTAATGCCAAACTTGATTTTACATCTTCGAGTGATTCTCATAAGAGTTTTCCCTTGCAACCATACTAGTGAACTTTGTTGTACTAGATCATAGGTTTCTAGACCAAGCTCAACAAATAATGTTTCGAAAACCAGATTACATTGAGAACCACTATCGAACAGAGCATTTACCTTCTGGTTCTTCACTTGAACTTTGATTCAGAATAACGCATGTTTATCTCCACTCACCTTTGGCTACTGCAATGTGGTGCAAACTGCGACTTCATCCAAATCATAGGTGCTTTCTATTGCTTCTTCTTTTGTCTCAATAGATACCTTTGTTTTCCCCTTGGACTTTGGCCACCTTGGACGCAATTCTGAATGAAGTTTCCATCACCTCTCTTCTGTGTTTCCATCTACATCGCAATGTTTGCAATGCCTATTAGGATCCCTCATTTTCTTTTATGTGGTTGTATCTTCTTGTCTCTTTTCTTATTGGTTTATTCTTAGCCCATGTGTTGTTGTCTTTTCCTGGAGTCCAAATCAATGTAGAGAGAATTATTGCTCACCTCATCTATGCTTTTCACACCATGAAGTTGCAACTATCTTTGGATATAGATGAAAAATCCTTCAAGGTACTTCATCACCACCCCTAGTTCTTTGATAGAAATACCCAACCTAATGGCCTGCCTCCTGAACTCATAAATGTATTCTTGCAATCCTTGTCCCTGTTCTTGCCGAAGGTACTGCCACTTCATGAGATGTTCCTCTTCGTAGCCTATAGGATAGAATTGTGACTTGATTAATTCATTAAAGTCCTTCAATTTCATCACCATGAGATTCTTGTCTATCCTCAATGCATCCACATAACTCTCCCAACACAAGAGAGGACGTTTGGTCATCTTCAAACTAGAAAAAAATATTTGTTCTATTTCTTGGATTTGATAAAGACCAAAGTAAACTTCCAATTGTTTCAACCAATTATCCAAGGCTTCAACATTAGTTTGTACATCAAAAATGGGTATTTCAAGCTTCGCTTCAACTTTGAAAGGAACACTAGAAGATGAAGAAAATTTGTTGTCATTACCTGAGTTTCTAAGCATCTTTCCTTTAGAACCTTCTGGGCCAACTTTGTATTCTTCATGCTCAATCTCTGCTGAGTGTGATTCCTTACCCTTCATTACTAACAATTGTGTCACCAAATCTGTTAATGTAACAATGTTTTGCTCTAGCCGAGCCAATCTGACCTATGGGTCTTCCCTATTATCTTCTTCACGATGATGCCCCACCATTGATGGTGCTATGCTTCTCTTTAGTCCTGGTAGCAATGTTTGTCCACTGTTTTGGTATTGGCTGCGGGTGTTTACCATGCATGTGGTATCCAAGCTTTCTGAACCTACTCTAATACCATTTGATCCGTAAATGGTGGTCTTATGGTTCATCCATCTCCCTAGCATAAATGCTTCTACAGAATAAACTTATTCTTTTGTCTTGATCTTCTTTGACTAGTTGTAAGTCTTACAATATGCTAGTAAATAGTCGATTTGGCCAAAATAATAAACCCGTTAACCACCCACAAGTCGAGTTGGCCCAATGAATGACCAATTGAATGCTTTGATGGACAGGTTGACCGAATGATAACCTAATCGGATGCTCTAATGGTCAGGTCAACCAAATGAAATCCCAGTCGCTACTCCAGTGTTCAGGTCGACCAAATGAAATCCCAGTTAGATGCTTCGATAGTCAGATCGACCAAATGAAAGCTCGGTCGAATAAATCGACCAATAGTTAAAAAAAATAGCTAGAGGGTAGATTCAATATTAAACAACAAAGAAAAAATGTTTCCAGGGAGATTTTGGTAACCCACAACAAATGAAAATGTCCAGGGGCAATTTTGGTCACCCACAACAAATAAAAAAATGCAAGGACGAATTTAGATGCTCAACAATGAACAAAAACTCCTAGAGATCTATAAATTCACCCAACATTTAATTATTGGGGTGTGCAGACTGTGTGTATCCCATATGGATTTCGTACGACCTGTGGGTGAAAGGTAAATTTCCAGGTAGTAGTGAACTCTCCCATGCACAGAGAAAATGTCCCAGACAAACAGGGAATCACCCAGGAAAAGAGGAAATCGACCAACATGAAAATTAAATGCCCAACAAGGAATAGATTATGTGGATGGGTGATATCGGGGCTCAAAATTTAATTCAACCGATTATGAATAGATCACTGTAACTCGTAACAAAGACACCCAAGAACATAATGCATTAGCTCTTAGATATCATTATTTAAATGGGATTATTTTATTATGCTCGAGAGAAAATTACAAATGGGTGAGCTATACACCGAATTTGTGTATTGTTACTCACAGTAAAGAACAAAATTACAGAGGTCATGGCTCAGAGACACCTTCACTTAGATTGAATAGGCACATTAACTCCTTCATCCACTCAACCTCAAGCAGGCTGCCCTCTTTGAGCTTCAATTTTTGTTATTATCCTCCCCTCTTTCTCCTTGCATTTCCCTTCCCTCTCCTCTTCATTGCATATCTAATTATTTTTAATGGGCTACTTTTGGAAGGCCAATCATCAGTGTTGTTAATTTCACCTTCCCATTGTGCTAGAAGACCAAATAAAATGAAATAAAATCAAACATGTTATTTACAAGATTTACAAACATTTTTCCAAGATCCAATTTGGATCAACACTACAACATGGTAATTGTAGAGCCGTGCGGGAACCAAAAGAAGGATGAGGAAACTAATGTGTGGGTGATAACCTGAGGTGGAGCCAAGATAAGAATGCACCTTGAGTGTGGAGAAATCTTGGCCAAAGAAGGGAAGGGAAGATCAGAAAGGCAACACAAGCCCCTTCTAAGTTCAATGTTGCACAACATAAACAATTTTTGCATGATGCGCAAAGGGATCTAGAGGAGGAGGGAGCATGTGAAGAGATACAACACGCAATGTGAAGGTCGCTAGAGGAATCCTAGGTACATGAGGAAGTACAATGTGCTACACAAAGATTGTTGGAGGAAGCCCGAGCCCATGAAGAATTGTAGTGTTCCACATAGAAGTCTTTGGAGGAAGCTCGTGTGTGTGAAGAGATACAACGTATGACACAGAGGTTGATGGAAGAATCTTGCAGGAAGGAAGAAGTGCAGTGGGTCGAACAAAAGGAAATAGAGGAGCACGTGTGCGAAGAGCCGAAGTGCACAATGAAGTAAGAAACACTACACGACATTGGTCGTGAAGGACAAGCAAAAGACCAAGTAAGAAACCTCTTGTGTTGTCATTTGAAGTTGTTAAGTGATCCTGATGCTACGAGAAATTTGATGCACATGTTAACAAATTGTATGGGAGAATAAGCAACCATTGTAGTTATATCTGCTCCACCACTAGAAAGGGATGTGTGCCAGGTCAACAAGAAAAAGCGTAGAAGAAGAGAGTTCAAGATGAAAATTGAACTTAGAATCTATGAGATGGATCGAGTCATGTTGGATATGGGATTCGATGTGAACATCCTACCAAAGAAATCACTGGAATTGATGGGTAGAACAAACTTGGTATGGTCCCCCATTCAACTCAGACTAGCTAACCAATATAGAATCTATCATATAGATCGGTTGGAACAAGTTGCAGTGAACATTGAAGGGGTGAAAACTAAGGAATATTTTGAGATGATTGAGATCATCAATGACTCAGTTCCCTACCTTGTGCTATTTGGTATTAATTGGGAATTTGGCAATAATGTTTTGTTGAATTTGAAGAAAAGACAAATTTGTATTGAGATGGAAACTTTGCACGTGATCATTCCATTAGATCCAAATGAAGGTGATAGATACAAAGAGTATGTGAATGAGGATTCACAGAGCTCCATTATTGAAAACATCTATCAAATCATAGGGCACATATAGGATTACAACAATCACACAACAAATAAAGAGCTAAGCTGGGGAAGTGTGAAGTCCTATGATATTGATTCAAAATATGTTATGGAGAGATGGAAGAACAAGTTGTATGAGGTCTATACTAGGAGATGTTCATGAATTACCATCACGGTGCATGAGGATGAGTTATAACTATATTGATTCGATGGAATGGATATAGTAGACACATTCATTTCCCAAATGCAACAAGTTCCTTTAACCCACCAGATACGATCCCTTGGCACACTGATGGGAGGCATACCCACGTTGTGGTGGGAGACACATCCTGAAATTATATGCAAATGGGAAGAAATAATGGACTCAATGAAGGAAAGGTTCAGGTCGGAGGTCGACATCCAAAAATATATGTGTTCCAGTGAAAGGAATTTGCTGTCCAAGAAGAGCCTGATTGTGCAAAGGATCCAATTGAGAACCAAGCGCATCGTGTTGGTAGGAAGTTACATCCCTCATGTTCCTTCAACTATATTCAAGCCAGTGGAAGGGTAGCACAAGTCGGAGGTTGAACCCAGTTCAGTATTGGGAAGCCAATAATTTCCTCTAGGTCCAACCATGGATACTGTCGATCGTCCATGGAAAACACAAAGAAGTTGGATCTGTGTTAAAAAGGGTCGTGACCTGACATGGGCTGACACGAAAAGTTAATATATTAGGTGTAAACATAGGGGTGCACAGTAACCATGCACAACGCTCTCGAATAATAAGACTTCATGCATGCGTAGAGTAGTTGACATCACATTAAAGATGTTGTGACATAGACACTTTAGTGTAATAAAGGCAAACACGATCGACATTACTATCTCGCAAATTTAGTTCATTTTGGGAAAAATTAAGGCATAAATGCACTCGTTAGTGAAGGGATTTTTCCTTTTTGGGGCATGTCGAAACTTAATTACTTTGGTCGACTGAAAGGATGAAACAAAGGGTATGGAAAAATAATCTAGCACGCCTAGGTGAATTCAACAGACGAAATTAAAGTGTTTATCGCTCAACTGATAGCAAGTACCTGGCAGTAAATTCAACCCAAGGTAGTAAGGTAAACTCGCGATGTGGGACATGTATAGAAAGGTACACCTGTGATGAATGACTGGTCTAGATAATTGATAGCTCGACCACCTCTCATATGGTGCCTATTAAACTTCCCATATCAAGTTTTTGAGGTTTCCACTTTTCATCTAAAGCTCGGATGGAGAACCATAGCAAAGCTGATGAGAGAAGTTCCTCACTACCAACCCAAAACATTCTACCATGTTGTTAAGTCTTGTAGTGGTTTCAAGCTCTATATCCTAGCTCAAACGTGTGTAGTCGTTGATGAAAAGAATGGCCTCCCCAAGAAAACCCCATGCACAATATAAGTCGAAGTAAATGAAAGAATGATTAGTACCAAAACCAACAATGTCATATGGAGTTGGGAAAGTTTCAGTGTTGCGGTGTAATGATCACAATGTTTACAACCCGAGCCAATTTCCATAACTACAATTTGATAAATATGCATATGTAGCGCAGTGGGATGACGACACATAAAATATATCTACCCATAAATGGGCAAGGCCCCTTTGACAGTATGGTATCCCGACTTTTCTCAACTGCCCAAATTTTTTTCAGGCCCCGACAATTCAGGCTTGTGTTCACTTCCTTCTTAGCAGGTTGTATGGAGGATTTCTATGGCTTGAGAAACCATACCCAATAGAACATAATACTATGCACCGGGTCTTGGGCCTCCTGATATCCAATGAAGACCCAATTATTTCCATCAAGGTAAAAGATGCAGGCCAAGAGGAAGTCTGCACCATATTTGGGACACACAGAGGGAAGCATGGAGTTGTAATTCCTAAGATCAATAATCCAACAACTAGGTTTGTGATGCAACTAATTTCTTGCAATATATTGTGAAAATGTTGGAGGGATGTGGATATTGGGTTCAACGCTTCCCACGAGTTTTGCAACATGGGTTAACCCCCTCTCATGGATCTTAACTCCGACAATTTTGGCAGAGACTAATGCCTAGGGGTTTTGGTCTAAAGGAAATCATAGTCCAACAAATGGTATTATAGAGACATGTCTCGAGTTCAAAACTCGCCTGACATGCATTGGGGGGGATATTGTTGGACATTGGGTTTAGTGCTTCCCGTGAGTTTTGCAATATGGGTTAACCCCCTTCCATGGATCCTAACTCTTACAATTATGGAGGAGACCAATTCCTACAGGTTTTGTTATAACGACAATCATAGTCCAACATGATGAATGTCCCCTTGGTGTCATGTTTACTACTAAAATATGAGCTGGAGGCATCCAAATGTCATGGGCTTGATACCTATTGAACGAGTTTGTGGACGACTGTCTCGATGCCCAAGACTTGGGAAAGAAATTTCACTCTACATGGGTGATTTTTTTATTTGTCATGGATATATGGAAGCCACCACTAGGCCATGAAGAGGATGTAGAAGAAGCACCATTGTTTGTCAAACCCAAGTTCTTGACGATCCAAGAAAACAAAGAATAATCCATCCAAGCTGAGAAAAACAAGGTTTTCTAGAAATGGTTCACATAATTGATAGTTTCCGCCAATGCGATGGTATGCATCCCAAAATGTCTCCTAAGAGGTACATAGATGATCTCAAATTTGAATGTGAATTCCATAATGTTTTCATTTACCCTCGCGTAGACAAGGACAAAGTTAAGGCCAAACTCCCTCCTTTCATCACAAAGAAGGGCATCCAACTAGGTGTTGCAAATTGGCATGATGAATACCAGCCTTCGTTTTCAAATCAGAAATCACAGCTCGATACGTGAAAAAAGAAAGCTCAGAAAAAGAAACGAGTCACAACTGCAGCTTGAAAGAAAAACATTTCCTCGAGATATCAGGCACACAAATCCAACACTTCCATTGAATAAGTATAGTAGGCCCAGGAGGAACAAATGAAAAGTCAAAAGAAATCAGAAGACAATGAGGACAGGGTTCGAAAAATGGAAGTGACCCTCCAATATATATGGGTCAACTCCCATCAATGTGGAACCCAACATAAAGGAAGAGCATATGCCCTCACCCCCATTGAAAAACACTTATATTGAGGAAGAGGTCCTAGATTCTCCCGCGTACCATAATATCTTCCCTAGTCAAGTTCGTGAGAAGCACCCACACAGAAACACTAATAAATGATTGGAGGCCGGTAGTCCGGTATTACAAATGGGCCAGAAAGTGAGCACCCTTTCTAAGTTGGTCAAGGAGATTTAGACAAAGATGACAATGCAAAAGGTTTTCCAAAAGGATGTCATGGGGAATTTTGATTCCCTATGTCAACAATTTTCCCTCCCCTCACCTCGAGTTTCTCCTCCCCAATAATCGTAGGCCGAGGAAGCACTCCAAAATGACCAGGCATGACTAAAAGATTTTTTGGGATTGGTTGAATACAGATTTACACTCTGGAACCATCTCCAGAATCCCCTAGATATTATCTCTATTGATGAATGGATATGTGCTGCTGAAACAAAGGTCACCCAATAGAAGAGTAACATGACTTCCTTACCTTTGGGTGAGTGCCAAGCTGTGATGAAAACCATTTCTAGCAAGACAAGGGAGATCACTATCGCTTGAGTGGAACAACGGACTATCTCTAGGTTATCCAATGAAGATGCTGACCAGGCATAAATATTCTACACACGACTTGTAGCAATGCAGGTTGGAGTTACCCCTATGCTTGAGAAAATGGAGCACATTGACCTTCAAGATCCAAAAGTCACATCCGCCGACACAAATCAGGTGGTATAGCTAACTCAACATTTGCAGTCCATGTTGGATGAAACTAATAGGCAATTCGAGCAGTTCCTTAAGTAACTCATGAAAAAAGTTCCATCCATTTCCTTTGTCACACCATGAATAATTCCATTAGATCGAGGATGAGCTAAGTAATAGTGTTGGGTACCTGTTGGTAGCCAATTTTTTGGGTAGGTCTCATGCATGCACAGATCATCCATGCACACACATTAGTAGTTGCACGACAAACAAAATAAGGCACAAATGCCAATATAAGTTCTATATTGCATGTTAAGGATCATAAATATACCACATGCATGTCGAGTCAGAAGAAAATATTTGAGAATATTCCTTAATAATGAACTTAGACATTACAAGATATCATGAGGTATTTGATGGATGATCTGGAAAATTTGTTAGGACTGCCATGCTCCAAATATTTTAAGTGGGCTACATGCAGACTATAGAAGTGTGTAGAACTGGAAATCACTAGAGTGGGTGGAGCAGAGAAGAAAATGACATAGTGCCAAAGCAGAGAAAGGAAGGAAAGGAGAAGAAAAGAGAAGAGCATGTCTATCTAGGGCTAGTAGAAGAGAAGGCAGTCCAAGTTTTGGATGAGTCATGTTATGAGTCTTTGTAACAATTTTGTATGAGATTGAAACATGCCTACATGGAGTCTATAATGAAGTTTGTTGAGTAGGGTAGAATATGAATAGAGATTGCATAGCGCATTATATTACATGAATAGTAGAATGTATCAGAGTGTAGAAGGATATTCTTCTTGCAATATAGATCTGTTAATGTATTCATTCTACCATTTAATAGAGACAATATAAAGCTTCATTTCTCTCTGTCTATTGATGTGTATAATCTGAGTTCAATGGATGGGTGTGTTGATGGTTTATGCTATTAGTCTATTAATAGAGTATGATTGAATGTATGAATGCAAGCCCGAGTGTCTTCCTTGTATGCTTTATCCCTTCATCTCCGAAAAAAGACCAAATGGTCTCTGTGATTCTCATGGAATCTTGGGTGAGACCTTATTTGGTCCTTGACTAAATATTTATATGTCGACGCCTTGGGGTTTTATTGGTCAACTCTGGATGAAACTTGGATCATAAACCCCCTCAGTTTTAGTAAGGATGTGTGTAAGAAAGCCAACATGACACTAATATTGTTCTTTTCTTTACCCCCCTTATGGTGTAACATAAATCTTTGGTATTCATAAAAAAACATAAATAGGGGTCTAATGCTTCCATCCTAAGTGTGATAGACTAGTCCTTAGCTTCACTCATAAGAAATCCATGGTTCCTTCATTAGATCTAAAGTAAAAAAAA
>ML788823.1:84817-94962 GCA_009831015.1 Picea engelmannii
AACCATTGAGCCCACTGGTGTTGTTTTTCAGAGGCAAAGCACCTCAAATATGTTTCCAAACACTTGTTGACAACTTCCATTTGACCATCCGTCTGGGGATGATAAGCTGAGCTGAGATGCAATTGTGTGCCTTGTAGCTTAAATAGTTCTTGCCAAAAATTGCTTGTGAAAGTTGGGTCACGATAAGAAACAATAGAGTGCAGCATGCCATGAAGCTTGAAGACCTGATCCATGAAAATTTGAGCCACCGTGGATGCAGTAAATGGGTGGTGAAGAGCGCAAAAATGAGCATACTTGGAAAGGCGATCCACCAACACCATTATGACTGATTTATTCTCTGATTTGGGTAAGCCTGTAATAAAGTCCATAGAGATATCCTTCCAAATAGCAGGGGGAATCGGAAGTGTTTGGAGGGTGCCCGAAGATTTGACTGTTTCTCCCTTGTTGCGTTGATACACCTCATATTCAGCGACAAACTTATGGATGTCCTGTTTCATACCATCCCAGAAAAAGGAACGTCTGACCCGGTCATATCTTTTGGTGAACCCTGAGTGCCCCACTGTGGGTGTAGCATGAAGCTTAGAAAGTACCGTGGATTTGAGCTTGGATTGTTTACTTAAATACAAGCGGCCTTTGTATCGAAGCTCATCCTGGAGCCAGGAGTACCTTGGGGGAGCCGGAGCCTTGTTCTGCAGTTGCTGGATCAGATGCGAACTTTTGGGATCTTGAAGCCATTCCTGGCGCACAACTTGGAGCCAATCGGGTACAATGAAGGAAAGAGAAAAAAGGGATCCTTCGTCTTCATATTTTCGGGACGCCACGACATTGTCTTTTCCCTTCTTGTAAATGATCTCATAATCATATCCAAAGAGCTTAGTCACCCATTTTTGTTGCTCCTTGGAGGAAATGCGTTGTTCCAAAAAGTACTTGAGGCTTTGATGGTTGGTCTTAATTTGGAAGCGTTGCCCCAAGAGATAAGGACACCATAGCTCAATGACATGCATAATTGCCAACATTTCTTTTTCATAAATGGGTTTTCCCAGATTCCTTTCAGACAATTGCTTGCTGGTGAAGGCCAAAGGTCGACCTTCTTGCATAAGGACAACATCGATTCCTTTCCCTGAGGCGTCACATTCCAACACAAAGGTCTTTGTGAAATCGGGAAGGGCCAGAACCAGAGTGGTGCACATGGCTGTCTTCAAGTTTTGAAAAGCTTGAGCAACTGCTGGAGTCCAAGTGAAAGAGTTCTTTTTGTGGAGAGACGTGAGAGGTGCTGCAATCTTTCCGTAGTTCTTAACAAACTTGCAATAATACCTTGTTAGGTCCAAAAATCCACACAAGCTTTTGAGAGTCTTTGGGTGTGGCCAGTCTTGCATAGCTTCAATCTTTTTCGGGTCCACCTTGACGCCATCCTTTCCCACCAGATGACCCAAGTATTCTACTTCTAAGGCACCAAAAGCACATTTGGACTATTTCAGGAAAAGTTGGTGCTGAGAGAGTAGGCAGAGAACTTGATCCACATGAGTAAGATGGTCTGACTAGGTTTTGCTATAGATGAGGATATCATCAAAGAAAATTAAGACAAAATGACAGAGAAAAGGGCGGAAGACATGGTCCATGAGGCTCTGGAAGGTGGAGGGGGCGTTACACAAGCCAAAGGGCATGACCGAAAACTCATAGTGGCCCTCATGAGTGCGAAAGGTAGTCTTGGGGATGTCGGCCTCTTTCATACATATCTAGTGATAGCCCAAGCGAAGATCAAGTTTGGTCAAGAATTGGGTGCCACTCAATTCATCCAGGAGGTCATCAATGACAGGAATGGGAAATTTGTCTTTGATGGTTAGTTTGTTGAGAGCATGAAATTCAAGACACATTCTCCAAGAACCTTCTTTCTTCAGTACCATGACGACCGAAGACGAGTAAGGGCTCATGCTAGGATGGATGACGCCTGCAGTGAGGAGTTCCTGGACCATTTTCTCAATTTCATTTTTTTGTGCAAAGGGGTGGTGATATGGACGGATATTGGGGGGAAGGCTTCCTGGGACAAGGGGAATGGAATGATCATGAACATAGCGGGAAGGAGGGAGTCCTTGGGGAGTGGAAAATACTGTTTGATGTTTAGAAAGGAGGGCTTGGAGGTCTTGGGGTACTGGGGGTGTCTCTGTGGCTTGTATGGCATGGAGTTGGGCAATGACACCAGAATGACCTTTTTTGAGCAGTTTTTCCATGTGATGAGAATTGATGACCTCAGGTGAACCAATAGTGATGCCTTGGAATTTATATTGGTGTCCTCCTTGGTCGAATTGCATGGTTAAGTTCTGAAAATCCATGAGAATGGGACCCAAAGTCCTTAGCCAGTCTACGCCCAACACAATGTCGCAACCGCCCATGTCAATAGCAAACATATGGGATTTTAGGTGGTAGTCACCAATTTGAAGACGCACATTTTCATAGCGCCCGCCACATTTCATAGAACCACCATTGGCAATCATGATTTGGAAATTGTTGATAGCATGGATGTATCAATGGGTTTCTTGGGCAATGCAGCGATGAATAAAATTATGGGTGCAACCACTATCAACCAGAATGATGAACTTTCGATGCTTGATGTAATCGATTAACTTGAGGGTTTGGGGGGTAGAGAAGCTGGTGAGAGCATTGAGGGAAATGATCGGTTCTACTTCGGGAGAGTCGGAGGGAGGGTTTATGTCAGTGATTTCTGGTACTCGGGCACAAGGGGAGTGTCAACATCCTCTTCCGGAATATCCTCAGAGATGGCCATAAAAAGATTTTGTTCCTTACATTTGTGGCCTGGGAAATATTTGTCATCACAATTATAACAGAGGCCTTTGAGTTAGCATTCAACCATTTCAGCCCTGGTCAATTTTTGGATCTTTAATGGGGCGGAGGGAGTAGTGGGGTTTACTGGTTTAGGGCGAGGGATAAAGGAAGGCTTACGGTTTTGAGAGGAAACAATTTGTTGTGATTCTTTAGGTTTTTTAGTAGCCTCCACCCAAGTTGTAGGTCGAGCCATGAGGACATGGGCCCAAATCTCCTCCTTGAGGCCACTAATAAAACACTCTCGAAAGAAAGCATCAGTCATGCCCTCTGTTCGAAAAGCCAGGCACTCAAATGCAGCTATGAAGTCTTCTACTGTTCCTGATTGCTTCAATTTTGTCAAATGGCCCAAATGGTTGGTGTCAGTGTCAAAGCGTTCATAAAGCTTAGTCACAAATTGGGTCTAAGAAATATACCCTCGACGAGAAGTTTTTCTCCATTGCCACCATTGCCAACGTTCTTGATCTAGATGGAGAACACCATACCAGAGTTTGGCCAAGTCATCTGTAATGTTGTAGAGAGAGAAATAATGTTCCATTTGGGTGACCCAACTAGTGGGTTCCGAGCCATCAAATTTGGTTACATCCACCCGCGGAAGGCGCATGTCCCGTTGAAAGTGATGGAGCTGAAAGGTATGGGACTGGGAAAAAGTTTCACCTTCAGTCTTTGTATGTGTGTCATTAAAAGGGTCATCGATAGGGATCTTGAGTTTGGTGCAGAGTGATGCAAAGACAGATTCAAGCTGGGTGGTCAGTTCGTGTTTGACTTTCGCCATTGTAGACTTCACGGATGCATTTATGGTGGTATTGATGGATGTATCACGGGAGGCAATAGTAGCACTGAGTTGTTGCACTTCTTGTTGGGTCTCAAAGAAACTAGATTGCAAGGTGTTGAAGCGAGACTCCAGTTCTTGGCTACGGGTATGGGGCATAAGGATGAGTGAACTGAAAAGGGAGTGGGCGAGGTCAGATTTTTTTGCAGAAAAATGATATGGATGAATGTGATAAGGGAGAAGAGATGAATCTAATGGAATAGGTCTCAAATAATGGTGAACAAATTTCAAGATTTATTTATTTTATTTATTTATTTATTTATTTTTTTACAGCTGCTGGGTTATACTTTGGTCTGAAGAATGATGCAGTGCTGAAATCCCCAAATTCTTAACCAGAAAGAAATGTGTATTTACTTGGCAACCTGAACACAGATGCGTGGCAATAGATCTCGCCGGTTTAATTTGTTTATGTTTATGTTTATGTTCCCCAAGGGTTAGGTATTCAAGGGTTCTACAGACAAGGTTTTTCCCTATGCTATAGCTCTCTGATATACGTGCGGGGTCCAACAGTAGTACTCAACCCAATATCTCAGGGCACTAACTAAGGAGGATAGACTGTACCCTTATCCGTACTACCCGACTACCCAGGTACTAGAGACTATCTTCCCGAGTGCTGTTCTTGGTGACACTATAGCAGTCCAGTGGCCGATAGGTTTATCTAAAGAGGGCTTCAGGAAATCTAGGCCGATCCATACACAAGTGCTGTCTGATGCGCTACCACTCGAAGGGGTACCAAAAGGGGTTATAAGGGTGGCCAACAGATGTGCGCTTAAGAACCACTTGTATTTCTTGCATGTATGAATCCCTCAACTGCGGGTTTATGCACGTAACGACATATCTCTGTGGCTTAAAGACGCCGAAATACGTCTCTACCCTGGAAAAAAAATACCCACAATTTCTGCCAAGGAAAAGTGCTCTGATACCACTTGCAAGATACCATATATAATAAATACGTAGAACAAAAATAAAATGCTAGAAATGGCAGAATAATAGTAATATAACCAACATAATCTCCACAATAACACATAAATAATATGAGAACAACAATTGAAATAACACTTTGATTCAGAAAGCAATGTTCACAGGCCTCTTCGAGGGGGCAACCTTCATTCGAGCAACGCTCTGATATAATAATCTCCAAGCTAGGGTTTTCATACCCTCGATCCTTATTTATACTAAATATGTCTATTAAGAGAAGCATCTAGAGGAAGATCCTTCTAGAAGCGGAAGCTTCTATTAGGTCTTCTTACATCCACCTTATTCTATTTTATTGAAAGGCCTTATTAATATTGACCTTTATTACATCCGAATACATTGATCTACCTATGTGTGGGTTAGGACCTTAACAATAGGTCGAGTTCTAGTGGAGGTGGACATCTTCAATGGTTTGTCAGAAACTATTGAGATTGAATGGAGAGGTCGGAAAATTACTCAGCCACTAGATTATCTTGGGCTGCCATTCCATTGCAATCTTTGTCGTCAAATGTGACACCTTCATCGTGACTGTAAGGGGATGCCCTTGGAGGATCTATCTGAAGATGTCGAGCTACAAAGAAGTCCTATAGATTATATTGAAGCTGATGCCTCACTGGATTTCTTGCATGGGTCCTTGGGATCCTCTCCCTCCTCCTTGCTTGAGCCTGACACTAGCCTTTCTAGTAAGTTAAAGTCACTTTGTCCTCTGTTGTTTAAATCCTTGTCCTATGAGGAGAAGGAAGCCATTAATAACTCGAAATGGTTAAGGGCTAATACACTATCGAAGAAAATCAATCCTAGTCCTTTACTCTCTGATCCTTCTCGTATCACTCCGTTTTCCTCTTCTCTTTGCTATCCGACAGAAGCACCTTGTCCTAGCTCCCTACCTCTAATCCTTCTGTCTGATACTCCTGTGAAAAATTTTCCACCTATTCCCAAGGGCCCTGCTGTTCCCATTGATATAGCAGAAGCTCTACCTTCCAGACTGTATTTGCATTTGAACCAGCAGTTAGAACCTTTGTCGTCCTCCCCTTTGCAGTTTACTCTGGTTCCCTCCCCTTCTAGTCTATCCGACAGTAATCCGATGCCCTCAGTCTATTCTTTGGAAGATGTTCTCCATCAATCTTCCTTCCTGCCAGGATATAGAGAGTCTGAGGAGGAAGTCACAACCCTCTCTGAAACCCTAGACTCCTTGTTACCCAACCACTTTGTAACTGGAATCCCACAACCATTACCAGTATTTCTTGGAAAGAAAGCAGTCGATTCCTTTGTGGATATTGGTTCATCTTCCTCTCAGCCTTCAGGTAAGGGGGGTAAAGCCTTCTCTTGGTCACAGGGTCTGGCCTCAAAATTTTCACCAGTCAAAACAAGAAGCTCTCGGAAGAAATAGGCGAGTTCTAGTCATAAAGAAGATGATAGTGTTTCTATATCCCCGGATTCAGGGGCCCTTAGATAAATGAAGGCCCTAGCAAGGGAAAAGTGATGTTATTGCTCTCTTTGAACATTCGAGGGATTGGAGGCACCCTCAAAGATGCCCCAGTTCATAGACTGTTGGATCGTTCAAGGCCAGACATTGTGTTTTTACAAGAGACTCTATTGGATGAGCAGAATCTTTTATGACAAGCATAGGCAAGAAATATTCTGATAGCTTCTAACCTTGCTACGGGCGCAAATGTTTCATCAAAATCCAGTTCTTATATTTGAGCATAGCATTTATAGACCAATCTTGCTTTGTTCCTGACAACTTGTCCCTGCTCATTCAACTTATTCTTAAAGATCCATTTGGAACCAATGATATTTTTACCTTCTGGTCTATGAACCATCTCCCATGTATTTTTTTTCTCAATCTAATCAAGTTCATCATTCATTGCTTTAACCCAAAGGTCATATTTTCTAGCTTCATTAAATTTCTTGGGTTCCAGCATGGATATGAAAGCTATATGTGATTGCTCTGTGTTTTTGATTATCTTTCTCCTGGTTTGTACACCTTTGTCTTTTTCACCAATTATCTGACTTGCAGGATGATTCTTTTGAGTAATTCTAGAGGAGGAATTTGAAGGAGCCTGTTGATTTGAGTCTGTCTGAATATCTGAGTCTTCATCTGATTCAGAGTCTTCATTTTCTGATTCTTGGACCTGTTCATCTTCATATTTAGTTGTGTCCTCTGTAGAAGACTCATTATTGTACACCTCTCTTGCTGGGATTCCTTCATCAACTTTTACGCCAATACAGTCAACCATTTTATGCAGCCTCTTATTATAGCATATGTATCCTTTACTATTTGTAGCATATCCTAAGAAGATACCTTCATCAGCCCTGTCATCATATTTGCCAAGGTTCTCATCATTATTCTTTATGTAACATTTACTCCCAAAGACTTTGAAGTGTTTGATTGAAGCAGGTCTCCCATACCACAGTTCATAAGGTGTCTTGTCACTTTGTGGTATGAGGTGGGCTTTGTTAAGAACATGGATTTTTATGTGTATTGCTTCTACCCAGTTGGTTTGACCAATGTTCTTATCATTCATCACTGACCTGGCCATTTGCTGCACTGTTCTGTTTTGCCTCTCCACTACTCCATTTTTTTTTGGAGTTCTTGGGATTGTGTATTCTCTCTTGATCCCATGCTTATCACAGAATTCCTTGAAATCACTTGACATAAATTCTCCTCCTCTGTCTGATCTTACTTCCTTTAACCTCTTGCCTTTTTGATTCCCAGTTAAAGCCTTAAATATTTTAAACTTCTCAAATGCTTCAGCTTTTTCCTTGAGAAAGGCAACCCAAGTAAGTCTGGAGTAATCATCAATAATCAACATGAAGTAGTTTTCTCTCCTTGTGCCTTCCTATCTTGATGGTCCACATAAATCCATATGAACTAGTTGGAGTGGTTTCTCTGTTGAAGTAAATATCTTGGCCTTAAATGGTGTCCTGGTTAGTTTTCCTACTTGGCAAGGTTTACACATAGAATCTTGGGGTTTTGATATTCTCGGAAGATCTTTTACTGCCTCAAGATTTTTGAGCTTGATTAAGTGGTCAAAGTTTAGATGTCCAAATCTTCTATGCCATAACCAACTTTCATCAAGTTTTCTTAGATGACACTCTTCTCTATCTTCTTTCAGCACATATACATTATTTTTTGTCCTTATGCCTTTGGCCACCACTTGTTCTGAGTTTGCAGACTTTATCTTGCAGTCCTTGGACGTGAACACCACTTCACATCCTCTGTCACAGATTTGACTTACAATGAGCAGATTGTGTTTCATCCCATCTACAAGCAGAACATCTTAGGCTTTTCCTTTTCCATTACTTAAACTCACCATCCCTTTACCCTTTATTTTACCTGGAGCATCATTTCCAAAGGTTACGTTTCCTGATTTGCTTTCACTTAGAGATAGAAACTTACCTTCGTCTCATGTCATATGTTTGGAGCATCCAATGTCTATATACCAAGGTTTCGTTTGTCTTTGAGCTGACAACACTAATCCGCACTTGTCACTTTCTTTCTTCTTCCAAACATTGACATTTTCAGCAGGGGAATTCAAATCTGGTTCATAGTTCCTTAAGCGACAGTCAACAAATTTATGTCCATAGTTATGACAGATGTAACATTCTAGTTCGTTGAATAAAGGATCATAACCATTGTTATGCTTAACCTGTGTCCTTTTACCATTCATCAAGTGATTTGTATTTTGTGGTGGTTTGTTACTTGGTTGTCTCATTCTTTCTTGTCGCAGATATCTATACCTTGAATGTCTTGATTTCTCATAATTTAATTTTAAAGAACAATTTACATATTTATGACTAAAGTTAGAACAAAAGAAACAATATCCGTAGAAAAAACGTTGGTACCTGGAAAATGGTTGTCTTCTTAGAACAGGTCGATTTCTTCCATGCTGATAATTTCCTTGAGTAGGGAGTGCATTATTTCTTTGTTCTACATATTTAGTCCTAGCACCTTTTTCTTTACTCCTCCTGGGCAACTGATTGTCTTCCTTTGTTTCTGCAGGTTTGTTGTTATCATTGGTTGTAGATTTGACAAACTTGATGGATTCTTTGTTTCTTGGTTGACCACTACTTGATCCCTCTTCATAACCCAAACCAGTTTTCAGCTTTGGATTCCTTTGCTGATTCAGAATGGTGGCTAATCCTTCTAAGGCTTTGATACTTGACAGATTCTGACGATACAAGGCTTGAAACTTATCCAACTCTTTCCTAGTTTTCACTAGTTCTTCTTCCAGAGCTTTACATCTTGCCTTCCTTTCTGATAACTGTTCTTTCAGAATGTCCTCAATTTTCTTTGCCTCTTCTAATTCTACTTTTAGCAGGTAAATTCTTCATCAGGCTGTTTACTATCTTTCACGAACTGTATCAGCAATTGTTTTTGCTTTATGTTCTTAATTCTGAGTCTGTCAATCTCTTCCAGTGCACTGATCAGTTCTCCTTCCATATCAACCACAAATTCTTTTTCATTAGCCTCACTTCCTGTGCTTTTATTATCATAATCCTCTTTGGCCTTAAGTATGAAGTCATTTAGTTTATCTTCAATAGAGGAGTCACTGTCTTCATCATCTGAAGGATCATCATCATTGTTTACACAAAGACTTTTCTTCTTAAAATTATTCTCTTTAAAGAAATTTCTATGTTTGTGCTTCTCCTCATCATCACATGCTTGATCCTTTCCTTTGTAAGGACATTTATTTGAAAAATTACCTATCTTACCACAGTTGAAACATTTGAAAGGAAGTTTACCTTTGCATTTGCTTGATCCCTTCTTCAGTCTCTTCACAAATTTTGCTTCAATTTCATCAGGCTCAGAATCCTCATTCTTGTCCGCTTTAAATGATGCTTCTCTGGAGGTGGGTTTATCTTTAACTATTCTCATTTCATATGCAGTCAATGTTCCTAGAAGTTGATCAAACTCTAAGGTTTTTAGATCATTAAGTTCTTCTATAGCAGAAACCTTTGGGTTGAACCTATCTGGTAGAGATCTCAAAATTTTATGAACTAAAGAAGGTTCCTCAATTTTTTCACCAAGTGCCTTCATTGCATTTACCAGTTCTTCAACTCTTAGAAAGTATTTTCTAATAGTTTCATATTCTTTCATCTTCAGTTGTTCAAACTGTACTCTGTAGATTTGAAGCTTGGCGTCCTTTACCTTGTCATTACCTTCATAACTCCTAATGAGTTTGTCCCGCATTTCTTTGGCAATTCCTAGGTGCATAAATTTTACGAATTCTGCTTCTGCAAGCCCACTCAAGATAGCATTCATAGCCTTAGCATTGAAGCTAAATTCTAGCTTTCCATCCTTATTAGCTAGTACAACTGGCTTTACATAACCAGTATCTACCACATCCCAGACATCTGCACCTAAATCCATTATGTAAGTTCTCATTCTAACTTTCCAGAAGGCAAAGTTTGTTCCATTGAACAGAGGGGCCTTATTGGTTGAATTTCCTTCATGGCTTGACATGTTTAAGCTCTAGGATCTACCCTTAGATAA
>ML788823.1:95012-119871 GCA_009831015.1 Picea engelmannii
GAATTTCCTTCATGGCTTGACATGTTTAAGCTCTAGGATCTACCCTTATATAAAAGGGGGAAACTCTGATACCAATTGTTGTACAATTGAGAGGGGGGGGGGGTGAATCAGTTGTAACCTTGCTTAAACAATTGTACTTATTTTAAAATCTTTCCAGATCACTTAATGACAATCACAACAATGCAGGGAAGTAAGCAATAGACCATTCAACATCATTCACACATATGGGATACACAGAGACATATATTTCCTGAGGAAACCCATAAAGGGTAAAAACCTCTTCTTCTTTATATCATAAGTAATATGTACATTCTTTACATTATCATACATATGAGCTCCAACTCATAATGAGGCTACAACCTCTATTTTGCAAGCTGCAACTTGCTGAGAGCACCAACTCTCTATTTTCTCTAGCACCTACTAGAAGGAAGAACCAACTCCCTGGTTTCTCTAGCACCCACTAGAAGGAAGCACCAACTCCCTAATTGTTCCAGCACCAACTGGATGGAAGCACCAAATTCCAGTCACACAGGCACCAACTTGTATAACAGAGAACAACAATTCTCCCTCGCACCACCCTGCCACCCTGGTTTCTCTGGCTGCAACCAGATGGAAGCTACAACTCCCTTTGTTCAAGCACCCACTTGAACCTCTGAGGACAACAGTCCTCCATAACACCTCCCTGCCACCCTAAAATATTATTTTTTGCTAATGAAACTTATCACAATGATACAATATTTATCATTGGCTTACCAGACTTATCATTGTTCTATTATGTTTCTCTGCTCTCTTGTATCAGTGTCTCTCTGTCTTCATCTTCTTGGGATTTCTAATATTCTGTTTTTCTCTACAAGAGTACCTCAGCCTTCCTTTAGTGTCTCACTGTCTTGCTCCACACATGCCTTGCGCTTTATGTGCTTCTACCTTTTATGCTCTATGTGCCATGTCCATTCAATGCTCCATTACTCTTCTCTGTATTTCAGCTACTGCACACTTCTCCTTCTACACTCCTGAATCCCTCTCAACAACAACAATTACCATCTCTTCTCTGTTATACATACTTATAGTCTATGTGCACCTTTTGCATGCTGTCCCGCCATGCTTCTGCATGTTCTCTCATATCAAGTACTCTACCTATTCATCATTGCAACTCTTCAGCTTCTCTGGCAGTTAGATCCATTTGTCAATTTCCTCTACGAACAGTCTTCATTCCACTGGCAGGTTCCTAGAGACTCTTCAGCTCCTCTGCCAATCACACAGAAGTCTCTTTGAGTCCTCTGGTAGAAACCATCAGTGGTTTCTAGCAGTTACACTATGAACCTCCAACAACAACTGAATCACCACTGATCGATTAACTGTGAAGAGAAACAATATCCCTTTGATCATACTTAAATTCACCTGCACCATTGGAATGGATCCGTAGGATCTTGCGTTTATTTCGCATTTCGGCATTTTTGTGGTGAGGAGTCTCGACTCTCCATGTCCCAAACTCCGAAATGAAGCTTGTATCTTCGAGCTCTTCTCTATAGCTCTTCGACGATGTGACCACTAGCAGTGACCAAGGCCTACACCAAAAAGGTGTTTTCACATTTTGCATTTCAACATTTCACATTTTGAAACTTCGGGACTCATTTGATGAAGAGTCTCAACTCTTGACTCTTCCAACTCCCATTATATGAACCTCTGAAATGGAGTCGGATCAACGGTCCACACTCTTGATGATTCAACGGTCCAGATCTCTTTGTGATTTTGCATATCGTGATTTCAACATTCTTGATGTGAGAGTTCTTGACAACTCCACCTCCCAGTCTGTGAAACTCCGAAATGGAGTCAGATCAACTTTTTGGCTTTTCGCACTTCGCAACTTTGGGATTCCTGTCATGAGAGTCCTTGACATATCCAACTCCTGGTATCTGAACCTTCGGTATGGAGTCTTTGAAATTTCACGACTTCGGGTTTTGCGACTTCGGGACTCCTATGATGAAGAGTCTTGACTCTTGACTCCTCCAACTCCTAGTATCCAAAACTCTGAAATGGAGTCTTTGACATTTCGTGATTTCTCATTTCGTGACTTTGGGTTTCACGACTTTGGGACTCCTGTGATGAAGAGTCTTGATTCTTGACTCCTCCAACTCCCGGTATCTGAAACTCCGAAATGGAGTCTTTGACAATTCACGATTTCACATTTTGCGACTTTGGGTTTTGAGACTTTGGGACTCCTGTGATGAAGACTCTTGACTCTTGACTCCTCCAACTCCTGATATCTGAAACTCTGAAGTTGTTCCTGTTTTGGGATTTTGAGGTTCCGGATTTCGCAACTCCGGGACTCCTGTGTTGAAGAGTCTCAACTCTTGACTTCTCAATCTCCCGGTATCCGAAACTCCAAAATGGAGTTTACGCTTCTGATCTTTCCATGCCATTATCCCTACATTATTGATCTTCCTTGCATGTCTGTTTGCCATCAAAATATTCTGAGCTTACGTTGTCCCTGTTTTTCCATCGTTGCATACTCTGATCTTGCCATCAATGATAAGCACACCTGCCTGTAAACATGCCAACAATAATTCACCGCATGGAATATTTGTTGTATAGTTATGAAAATCATACACAATAGACTATAGACTATATTCTAACCAATACATTTGGTCTTACTGAATTTTTATCTGTTATGAAGAATTTATGATGTTTTTACCAAAAACACATGTTTTAGACTGATTTCAAGACTAGTCACAAACCCTATTTTCCACGGAGTTTAAATCCAAAAATACAATTACCCAAAAGATGAAATTTTTATCACAACTACTTGGATATGTTTTCTCAACATCCTCCCAATTTCACGATCTGAATCATTCTAGAAAAATTCGAAAATGGTGAGATGACCTGTAAATAACATACCTTAGAAAGCATCATCAAAAGAATTTATCCTCCCTTTAATTTCGACCTTCTTTACTTCACCTTCCCTCTGAAATTCGTCTTAGATATCCTTTGTTTACCTTAGTCACTTGTATATATTCAATATTCTCAAGTGTGTGATTAAAATGAGAGAGCCTTGCCTCTTAGTTATACTTTCGTGTAGCTTCCTCAAGGGGTTACCTTTTAACCATCTTAACCCACTTTCCTTATTTTATGGTTAACCCACTTCTAACCACTTGTCCACTTAGTTTCTCCATTAACTTTAATATTTAAATAATTTATTTTGTATCCACTTTGACTTATAGTACACTCATCACTTCACTTTATTATTTACCTTCTAAAATCTCTTAAACCACTTTCCTTATTTTAGGGCTAATCCACTTCTAACCACTTTTTCACTTAGTAATTTCTCCATTAAATTTATTATTTAAATAATTTCTTTTGTATCCACTTTGACTTATAGTACACTCATCACTTCACTTTATTATTTAAATAATTTCTACTTTGCAACCACTTTGACTAATTTGATCTTTTAGGGCTTCTAGATGACTCATAAGAGTTCTCCAACTTCACATGGCCATAACTCTCTAACCGTGAGGAGTTATGTGACGTTCCACATACCAACGAAAATGGAATGGCATTCCCTATCCATATAGAATAGTATTACCTTAAAATATATTAAAACGCATACCATTATACATCAAACAAACTTGGGCCCATTACCCAAACCTTTGTGCTACTGGAATTTTCTATCGAACTTTCTTCAAGGGTTGACATCAATGACAACCAACCCAATTAATCAACAATATCCCCCTTTGGAATTAATGGCAACACTCTGATGAAATACTAAATTCATGTCACGTAATACTGAAGTCATATCATTCATGTTCCCCCTGTGACCATCTCTCCCCCTGGAACCATGCCTCTATGCTTTTCATCTGATAAATATCTCCCCCTTTGTCATCAATGGAAAAGGTATCTTTCCATCCATGGATTCTCCCCCTAACCGAACAATCCTTGGGGATATCCCCCCCGACTAAACTCTTCCTAAAACTAATCTCCCAACCTAAACGGTCTTCTTTATGGTGCTTCCTCTTGTAAATCTCAGACATATAAGATAAGCATTCAAAATCATTCATTTTGGAATAGAAATTACTCTGAGTCTCTAGCAAAGATACTCAAAGGCTTCTCGTGGAAGAGGTTTTGTAAATATGTCTACCACTTGTTCTTTTGTGCCCACATATTCAACTTTGATGTTCTTCTCTACAACTTGTTCTCATAGAAAGTGATACTTGATTGGAATGTGCTTCGTCTTTGAGTGCTTTACCGGGTTCTTTGAGATATTGATGGCACTTGTATTATCACAATATATTGGAATGGGCTCATCATACTCAAACTGTATATTTGTCAGAGTTTGTTTCATCCATAGAACCTGTGTACAACATGATGATTTTGCAATATACTCTACCTCGGTTGTAGGTAAGGATACTGATGATTGTTTCTTGCTCAACCATAATACTAAACACTCACCCAAGTAGAATGCTTCTCCATTGGTGCTTCTTTGGTCATCAATGCAACCTGCTCAATCTGCATCTGTGTAGGCAATAAGTGATATATCATTTCCTTTTGGATAGCATAATCCAAACCCTTTTGTTCCTTTGAGATATCTGAAAATACTCTTCAATGCTAATACATGTGATTCATTTGGTGCTTCTTGAAATCCTGCCACATTTCCAGCTGCCTGCATTACATCTGGTCTGGATGCTACCACATATAGTAAACTACCAATCATTGACATGTATTGCCTCTGGTCTGTAGACTTTGAATCATCATCTTTTCTCAACTTGCAACTGGTCTTCATAGGAGTGGTAATTGGTTTGCAATATTCCATTCCGAACCTCTTTAGCATTTCTATGATATACTTAGTTTGAGAAATAAAAATTCCTTGGTTGCTTTGACATGTCTAAAGACCCAGAAAGAAGAATAGTTCTTCGAGTAATGACATTTCAAATTCATTCTACATATCCTTTGCAAATTTTTGGCTTAATTTGTCATAATTGCTTCCAAAAATAATAACATAAACATAAACTTCAATTAATAAAATGTTATCTTGAGTTACCTTGATGTAGAGGTTGTTGTCTGCACTTTCTTTTCTGAACCCTATTTGTTGTAGATGTTTATCCAATCTAGAGTACCATGCTCTAGGAGCTTGTTTTATACCATACAAGGCCTTCTTCAATTTGCCCACGTAATTTGTGTTCTCTGATAACTGAAATCGTTTTGGTTGTTCGATGTAGACTTCTTCTTCAAGTTCCCCATTCAGAAAAGATGATTTCACGTCCATCTGATACACTTTAATATTCTTGGAGAATGCATAAGCTAAAAGAAATCAGATTGCTTCCATTATGGAAACTAGGGAAAATGTCTCTTCAAATTTGATTCCTTCAACCTATGTGTATCCTTTACATACCAATCTAGCTTTGTTCCTTGTAACCTATCCATCTTCATTCAATTTATTTCTGAATACCCACTTTGTGCCAATCACATTCTTACTCTTTGGTCTTGGAACCAATTCCCAAGTGTCATTCTTCTTTATTTGATCCAATTCTTCATCCATGGACTTATTCAAACATTCATCCTTGATGGCCTCTTCAAAACCGTTTGGTTCAATCGTATATGATAGTGCTAGGAGTGTTTGTTCTAGTGAACAGATTCTTCTTCTAGTCTCAAATCCTGCATATTTGTTTCCAATAATATGATCTAAAGGATGATTCTTCTCTACTCGTTTTCTAGGTGTCTTTGGAGGCACTTACTGAACTTTCTCTTCTACTTCTATCTGATCTTCTTCATCCTCCCCTTCTACTTCTTCTTCATCTTCTACTTCTTCTTCGTAAATTTGTTCCATTGATTCATTTTCTTCTTCCTTTAATTCTCGTCCACCTATTTCATCAATTGTTACATTGAAGCTTTCCACAAAATTTTTCAACCTCATATTGTAACACTTGTATGCTTTCCTTGTACTTGAGTAACCAAAAAGTACTCCTTTGTCCACATGAGAGTCAGAGTTTCCCATTCTGTCATCTTCTCTTTTGATGTAGCCTTTGCTTCCAAATACTCTAAATTGCTTCAAATTTGTTGGTCTTCCTTTTCATAGCTCATAGGGAGTTTTATCAGTGTTGTTTCTGAGCATTACTCTGTTTTGAATGTGAACCATTGTATGCACTACATGTGTCCAAAAGATATATGTCAATTTGAAATCCATTAGCATTGTTCAAGCCATTTCCTATGTAATTATCATCCATTATGATAATGTTCCTTTGTCTATGAACCACTCTCTGAACCAATATTTGAATCCATGCTCTTGTCCATTGTCATATATCTGTCCAAACCTACTAAGTGTTCTTACAAATCCATCTCTGTCCATACTATCCAAGACTCTATTGCACAATTGTCCATAATGCTAACCCATTTACCACTATACTATCATGAAGTCTTCACTACTACAGTTGATTAATCTATCAAACTGTACTTTTTCTAACTGACTACTCTGGATATTTCTACTCAAACTCTGCAAGCTACTCGAAGGATGGTTCTTTGGTATGTCACAACTATCGCATAGACTCCCCCTGTCTAATATTCATATTGTTTAGGAGTCTATAAGTCAGATGGATCAGAAAAATTCCTACTATGATGTCTATTCATCATCATCTTCATTGGTAGATTCATCATCTCTCTAAGATTCAACTTCTTTCTTTATATCTGTGGATTCATCTTTCACTACAATGCATGAAAGTGCAATCTCTTGAACCTGTTCCTTATTTACTAGTCCTTCTTTTATTTCAGTTATTTTCCAAACATTTCTATATGTGACATCTTTCTTTTTCTCTGTAGAATTTTCTTCATCTTGTTTTATTGTCAATCTTGCGATCTCTGGGAACTGGTGTTTGTTCACCTATTCTTCCTGTTTTCTTATCCATAATTTCTTATATCTGATATCAGTGTTCTCTTTCATTGAAGTATTGATCATGCTTCTACAATCACTAGCTATGTATCCATAGTTATGACATTTGTAACATTCAATGTTACGTGGGGCCACATAGGCATTTCTTTCTTGAACATTTATTTTATAATCCCTGCAATATGCAACCTTATGTCCAAAATTAGTACAATAAAAACAATGACCATAAAATAAATTTACATACCTGGGAGTGAATGATCTTCTTTGTGGTGTAGTCCTTCTGAATTTCTACCTTGACTAATCATGATCATGATTGAAGCTTCTTTGTGGATTGAACATGGATGGTCTTCTTGAAGATGTATCTTCAATAGTTTTCTTAGATTCTGGTTGACCATGATTCCTTCCTTTGAGTACTTCTGCATAACTCTTTATATTTTCTTCATTCTTCTTTTCTAGCAAACTAGAGTGCTTCTCTTCATTCTCTATGACTGATGTGGATGTTTTTGTCTCTTCAATGTTCTTATTGAGCTTGACGATTTTACTTCTCAATGTGACAACTTCTTCTTCAAGATTCTCAACCTCTTCTTCTTTCTTCATGATTATCTTAGACTTAATGACTTCTTCTGTTCTTTTCGCTTCTTCAAGATGAATTTTTAATGTGATTATTTCTTCTTCAAGTCCTTTCTCTTCTTGACCAAACTTTGTCTCAAGCTGGTTTAGATCGTTAGTTATTTCCTTAAGATGATCTGTCAATATATTCTCTCTCATTTTTTCTTCTTCCTTTTGTGCTTCTATGTTGGCTTCCAAATATTGCTTTTGATATTCAAGATATTCTTCGATCTTTCTGGCTTCTTCTAGTTGAGTTCTTAAGTTCTTGATGACCTGTTGGGATTCTTAAAAAATGTGAACACTTTCCTTTTGTTTCATCAATTCTTTCTTGAGTGACTTTTTTTGTTCTCTTAGTTCATCTAAAGCCCTAATTAATTCCGCTTCATAATTGTCTTCTGTTTCAATTAGTTTTTCTATCTCATTTCCTTCATGGCATTCTATTTCAATATGTCTGTGTTTTTCACAATTAAAGCAAAACAACATACTTTTGGTGATTATGTACTCTTCATCTTCTGAATCTGTTTGACATGGTGAACATAATTCTTCTTGATCTGTACCTGCATCTTCTTTGGCATTTTCTGAATCTGTGATGGGTGAAGAATATATGTCGTGTAACTTATCCCAAAGTTATTTGGCTGATAAAACTTTACCAACCTTTTCTCTTACCAAATTAGGTAATCCTTCCAAGATGAAATCCATTGCTATTTTGTTATTGTTCTTCAATTCCTTCTTGACTGCAGTATTTTCCCTTTTTGAACTATCATATCTTGTAATGACTGATAGTCAAATATAATTCCCCTGTGCCCGTAAAAATACTTTCATCCTTATGCTCCACATATCATACTTTAAACCATTCTGATAATTAAACAGTGGTACTCCATTCTCAGAATAATCCATGATTTTCTTCCAGTGGTTAAACTATTTCCTGAAGGAACCTACTCTAATACCAATTGTTGGATTGATTAGAGGGGGGGGGGTGAATTAGTAACAGAGCAATGTAATCCTTATTAACCATATAATCCAAGTGTTATATCAATGTAGCATTATCATCCAATAATTGCAGAGTAAATAAACAATGAACAAATGAGCAATCATACGCATACACAATGCACCATTGTTTTTACATGGAAACCCAAAGTGGGAGAAAACCACATAATGTTTTTTCTTATATGTCTTGAAAAATTACATTCATTGGAAGCACCAACTTCCTTTGTTTTCCTGCTGCAACTGGAAGGAGGCTCCAACCCCCTAGTTTCTCAGGATACAACCTGAGGGAATATCCAACTCCCCAATTCACTGGCTACAGCCAGAAGGAGGTTACAACCCCCTATGTTCTTCGGCTACAACTGGAAGGTGGCTACAACCACATGTCCTTGACCCACCCAATTGGCCTGAAATAAAAGTAGAATGATGGAACCATTGTCACATTATCACTGTGAGTTATACTGTTGTAAACATGTACCAATCAACCTGTACCATAAACAATTGCATCAACCATGCACCAACCTGTACCAAACAAATTGTAATCATCATGTACCATAAACAAGTGCATCAACCATGCACCAACCTGTACCAAACAAATTGTAATCATCATGTACCATAAACAAGAGAATCAACCATGCACCATCATGTAGCTCAACCTGTAATCAACTTGTACCATAAACAAGTGCATCAACCATGCAACAACCTGTACCTCAACCTATACCATCAACAATTGCATCAACCATGCACCAAATATGTACCAATCATTCATCAAATACACATAAACTATGACTCATCAAGATGTACCGACATCATCAACTATACACCTCATGTGTGTTCCAACTCATTAACTACTTGTCTCAACCATGTACCCAACATGTACCTCAACCAAAATCCCTCATCAATTTCATCAACCAAATCTGATTTGTAACTCTGTAATAGACCTGGTGTATATGATCACATAATTGCAAACCTTCCTTAACTTTAACAAAAAGAGACTAGCATTTTATCAAACTTTACTTTAGTCTCACATGACTAATTTTGGATTAATCAACAACCCTAACTTGCAATAATCATAACTATGTACCTATAATGAATAAAGATATGAAAATGGTACACAATTTTCTTTAGTGTATTTTATGCAATTCCTCCATATTTCACTACTTGGAACCTCTCAAAAAAGGAGTTATAGCAAAAATGGCATACCTTGTTGAATTTTGGCTTATTCTAGAGATCGAACTTGTAGAGAATGCCTCGCACAAAATATTTGCTATATAGATATGAAAATCGTATACAACATGCTATAGACTGTACTCTAACCAATACCTTTTTTATTACTAAATTTGGATCTATTATGAAGAATTTATGATGTTTTTACCCAAAACACTTGTTTTAGACTAGTTTCAGGACTAGCCACAAACCCTATTTTCCACGGAGTGTAACTCCAAAAATACAATGACCCACAAGCTGAAATTTTTATCACGGCTACTTGGATATGTTTCCTAAACATCCTCCCTATTTCACATTATGAATCATTCTAGAAAAAAAAATTATTTCGAAAATGGTGAGATGACCTGTAAATAACATACCTTAGAAAGCATCGTCAAAATAATTTATCCTCCCTTTAATTTCGGCCTTCTTTACCTCACCTTCCCTCTTAAATTCGGCTTAGATATCCTTTGGTCACCTTAGTCACTTGTAGATATTCAATATGCTCAAGTGTGTGATTAAAATGAGAGAGCCTTGCTTCTTATTTATACTTTCATGTAGCTTTCTCAAGGGGTTACCTTTTAACCATCTTAACCCACTTTCATTATTTTAGGGTTAACCCACTCTAACCACTTGTCCACTTAGTAATTTCTCCATTAAATTTAATATTTAAATAATTTATTTTGTATCCACTTTGACTTACAGTACACTCATCACTTCACTTTATTATTTACCTTCTAAAATTTCTTAAACCATTTTCCTTATTTTAGGGCTAACCCACTTCTAACCACTTGTTCACTTAGTAATTTCTCCATTAAATTTATTATTTAAATAATTCCTTTTGTATCCACTTTGAATTATACTACACTCATCATTTGAATTTATTATTTAAATAATTTCTTCTTTGCAACCACTTTGAATACTTTGACCTTTTGGGGCTTCTAGATGACTCATGAGGGTTCTCCAACTTCACATGGCCATAACTCTCTAACCGTGAGGAGTTATGTGACGTTCCACAGACCGCCAGAAATGGCATGACATGTACTATCCATATATAATAGTATTACCTTCAAATATATTAAAACTCATACTATTATACATCAAACAAACCTGGGTCCATTACCCAAACCTTTGTGCTACAAGAATTTGCTACCGGACTTTCTTCAAGGGTTGACATCAATGAAAACCAACCCTATTAATCAACAGATTCAGCATCAACGTAAGAGGCATTGTCATAGGTAGGAATCTGTGAGACTCCTTCCAGTACCAAGGGAAGGATGAGTCCATGAATAAACCATACATCAGACAAGATTTCATTATAAATATATGTGTGTGTTTGTAAATGTAAGCTTATATGGATATGTAGATATCTCTTAAAAGTATATTATAAGGCTTGTAAGCCACTCATTGTAAATTATGAGAGTGGGAGCAATTTTGTAAAATTTCTATATTGCTACCTTATATGAAAGTGAGAGGAATTTTGTAGGAGGATTTCTATATTTCCACCTTATATGATGTTAAGAGTGAGAGGAATCTCATTAAAGTGATTTCTAGATAGCCATCTTACATATTGTTAGAAGTGAGAGGAATCTCGTTCTAAAGATTTCTAAATCCTTTCGACAATAGTACAGACAATTGTGTTGTCTCGTCATCAGATAAAGGACTGCATATGGATCGAATTGTCTAAGTTAACATTCTTGATTATGAAGAACCGAAGTGAAGGAACATAAGGATGCAGGTAGTTGGAACATGCAGATCGAAAGCAGAAAGGGCATCAAATTAATGCAAATATTTCTAGAGTTGGTAAAGGAGAAATAATCCTCTTCATAAATAAGAGGCATAAATATGCATGCTATAAGCATCTTTAAAATACTATGTCATGTTTGTGTAGATGTATACCTTGAGAAAAATAAAGTCAAGTACAGATGGTAACAGTACAGATGATACATCAACAACATAGGAATAGCGAGTCCAAAAGGGAAAGGAAAAGATCAACATTCGAATTGGTTTCATATTGGTCGAGATAGACTATCTTTAGTAGTGAAGGAGATGGGAGTGGATGTTGAATAAAGGATTCAGATATTGCAGAGATTCAGTAAATATGGATTTTGTTGTGAAGGAATCTATGAGCTAGAACTAGAATTGTATCTATATTAGCGACAGTGCCAGAGGCCAGATTCAGAGCCATATTATACAAAAGTAGATAGAAGTACACTGATCTAATACCTAAAATCTAAGATCCAAGATGAAGAATGAGTTCTAGAATATTCAGCAAGGTGGAAGAGTGAGTTAGAGTTATATCATAACTAAGTTATTGGATATCTATACTTTTGGAGGTCCAAAATTTCTTCAATGGAAAGGTGTTATCTAGGAGGATCTAAGGAATGCTCATAGAGGTCCAAAAGGATCCAAAACACTCACAAAGATCCCATTTGATCCATAAAATCTCAAAATTAAAATATCCCAAATGCTTTAACAAATACCATCAATGCATACAGCTCAGCGATATCTTTCCAACAACGCAAAAATCACCTCAAACAGTGTTTGTATGCAAAAGTTATCGCTAGTCAAAGTTTGGTCAACATGAAGAAGTCAATGGGAAAAGTCAAATCACATGTCACCACTGCAAGAGTGACACATGGTACATACCATACGACCTTACAGGTGATGTGGAACTCTCACATAGTGATTTTTATCACACAAATTGTAGATCGTGGAAATCTCGTCATGATCACAACTGATTGACAACAATCTGAGACTACGACCCACTTTCAACTCAGGAAGAGCCTCGGGTGACCCCTGGGGGCATTGACGGTTGAGGTCAAGGGGATTCCCTAGAAGGACATGATACAATACTTGAGGATGGTTATGGATAGTGAAGAATGATAGGGAAAGTGAGAAGTGTTTCCAAATGAAGATGATCTGCACAAAGAGGTTAGCCAATGCAACAAATATATCCAAAACCAAGTTAAAGGAGGGAAGTCATGCCTTTAGATCAATGATATTACAATCAATAACCAATGATAATGGTACAATAATTTTCAACAATGATTAAGTTCAAGTGGTTATTATAAATCCTAGACAAAGAGTGTAATTTACTCAAATAGAGCTCTCTAAATCAAACAAGATGATAAACAATGTGATGGTGAGTTAGAGAGAGAGATGAATGCTTTGAAAGTAGAATTGTGACAATAATAATCATCTTATTCAAAGGCTGTTATAAAATAAGCAATGAACACCCCAAATCAGAAATATAAACTTCACTTTACAGCTCAACAATTGATCATAAAACTATCTAGACAATGTTCAATGGACCACCAATGAGAAGGCAAGTGAAACAATGACTTTCCAAGCAATATTGCAACATATATCGGATCTGCAACATTGATATACAACAGTATATAACAGCAGCAAGAACTTTTATATCATCCCATAAAATTACCAAACAACCTTGAGATCAAGCACCATCAATCACCTAAAAGACAAGTAAAATTAGCATGAGTTAACTAGGGGTTAAAGGGGCTGGAAATGAGGTAGTTTTCAGAATTTTATTGCAGCCATTTGGCTGTAGAAAAATTATGCTAAAGAAGCAATAAATAATGGTAAAATCTGTTTGAAAGATAGGTCTCTTTGAGGTACACGATTTGGACTACTTACTTGCAGAAATTGACCAAGAATTGACCAAGTTAGAGGGTTAGAGGGTTAGCAAATTCGGGATATTGCAGCAGAAATTTTTTTGGAACATCAAATGGTTTTACCCCACCAAAAGGTTCTCCCCAAGAGGGAAATATTCACCCTAAAGGGGAGAATAAGCTCCACAAATCAGATTTTAACTTAGAGATGATTTCACGCAAAACAATGCACACCTTCACAATCCCCCAAGTAGACTAGTCCTTTGGGTTTGGGAAAAATGGAGTCAACAAAAGGATGGATAATGGCTAGGAATTCTTGAATATTTCCTCCTTCAGGGTTGCAAGTCTCCTTGTCCCTAAAAAAACAAATTTCAAGAAGTGTGGTTGAAGGGTGTGGTTAGATAGGGGTGATAACATTCCATTATTCCTATCCACACAACCAACAACTTGGACTAAAACAAGGTTGAAAGTATTTTTTTCCTTGCTCTAACCAATTAAATGCAACAATCCAACCAAGAGATAGCTATGGTTTCACCAATCAATACTTCAATAGATAAATTGCATGCAAACTGATAACATACCAAGTATTTGATGAAGAATTACTCCAAGCATGTAAAAGAAGTCTTAATCCAATGGTATAGACAAATGATAACAATATAATTCCATCCAATTGCAATGAAAATCTTGAAGAACCAATCCACTATAATCCATAATCAAAACACATAAGCTATGTAATGCCAACAAACCAAGTGTAGCGAAAATTTTAGGAAGGAAAGAGAGTTAAGTTGTTTTGTCATGATGATATCCAAAAGACTCAAAGTGATCCATTATTTGTATAAGGATTTTCACTTGAGTTTGTCCACAATTCAAGCCTTAACCATGGATTATCCCACAAGTTTACATTAAATCCACATAATTAGGGATTTACAACATAAAATATCCCAAATAACCATACAATTTGACCTCCATGGTCACAATGATCCATAATAAATTCTAAAATGATACCAGTAATGTCTAATGCACAAAAAGAGGGAAAAAGGTAGCCCAATGTTTCAATGAATGTCTCCATGAAGCAAGGAAATATCCTCCAAAAGGATTACGTCAAGCCTTCCAAGGCTAGAAGCAACGTTAAAACGTGACGTGGAGAGCAAGGAGAGGCCTCCCAAAGCTAACATTGGGTTAGTGTGAGAAAGATCCATCCTTCAATAGTGGAACGACCTCATCCAAGGTCCAAAACATACTCCAAAATGTGTACAATGATGACCCCCTCAAGCATGGTGAAAAACCCCAATGGGTCTAAGCATGACAATGCTCCATCATAATACATCCTCCCAGTGGCATCATCCTCCATCAAGTTGCAAGAAGCCATCATCCCCAAGTGTCCAAAGCCTCGACACATAACCCCAAATGTGTCCATCAAGATCCCCTGGGGTATGATGTCATGGGTGATGTCATCCCTAGGAGGAAATGTCTCATCTTTAGAGGAGTCAAAATCATCTCCAAAGGAGGGCAATTCCATGATAAATGAGGGTGAGAGGGCATGTGTCATCATCTCAGGAATCTTGGGTCTACAAACTGTGATCCATGAAGGGGGTTTATAACCCCAAGATTGCCCCAGCAACATCGAATGTGGTATGACACTTGTAAGATGGTATTCCAAGCCATGCAATGATGTATAACCTGGAAAAGACCTGCAAGACAAGACAAGACATGTATCTTCTACAAAATGACAAGCCACATCATCATAATGAGTTAGTCAACTTAATATAAAATCCATGTAGACAAGACCATAAGACCCCTCTTTTCAGGTTTGACACAAGCTTAAGGACTTTATAGGTCTTCCAAAGCTAGGATATGGGAGGGTTAGAAGAACACTATTTAGGCTAGGTCAATCCCTTAGGTGGAGAGGGTGTTTCCCAAAGGCAAGTCCTTCAAGGTCATGTAGTGAATATGGAGCGGGTCGGGAAGGCTTCAGGGTACGAGAACTTGACATACAAGGTGCTTGTAGAATATTATCCATGGGTGCCTTTGTTGAAGGAAGAGCTACACTCTTGGTTGTTGTAATTTGTGAGGAATGCTTTTTCCGAACCCTTTTTTCCTTTTTCCATCACCAATTCATGTAGACAACACTGAGGAATAAGGATGTGACGGCCACAACTTTCCATGAACGGTGGCTTTCTTCTTTTTATCTATGTTTAGCAACATGTTTTATTTTATTTATTTTGTGTGTGTTAAGAAACATGTTTTATTTTCAAAGTCCTTTCAATCGGCGTACCAATCCATGTCAGAATACCCCAACAAATAGTGATATGACGATGATACATTCCATGAATGGTAGCTTACACTTTTCCTCTTTTTAGGACTTGGGTGAGCCTCTGAGCAGGTAAACAAGGCATATTTTTCTAGCCTCATCATGTTGGGCCTTCAACCCCTTCTTCCCATAGAGTAAGGAACAATCCCTTCTTGGATCAATGAACTCAGGGAACCCGAAGATATGGAGGATGGTAGGGTTAAAAGGATGGAATGATGTCATGTATGAATGGGAGCGGTATGATGACCCATTTGAAGCCCATCCCAGTAGCAACCCCTTTTCCCCAAAGGTGAATTATCTTTCTAGAATGCTAGGATAACCACCAATTTATAGCAAGGGAAGAGATATAACATCCGAGCTAACAAATAGTAATCAAAAGAGATCATCTGAAACAAGTCTATATGCCTCTAATATTAAATCAACACTTACTATGATGACAGGCTTACCACCTTGCAGCATACCTCATGAAGATGTCTTACAAGTTCAGTCGGTACAAGAGTGCCAAAGTGATGCTCATATGTTGCTCATATATGCCCCAACTGGAGGAGTTGGTCCATGTATGCAAATGCTCAGTACCGTACAAAACTTTCGGCACTCCATGTCTACAACCTGAGGGCCTTGAGACTCGATCTCCTTAGTCATCCCTAGGATGGGGGATAACATCAGGCTTCTACTTGGGGACATGTTCTCACCTACAGAGTGCATGAGAACCTCAGATCTCTGGGACAAGACCTATTCCTACAAACACAATACCAAATCCACGCAAAAGTATCTGGGATTTTTATTCATCACCCCTCATCATCATAAATGAAATAAAGTCAAATTGAAATAACCAAACATAACATGAAAGAAAAAATTTCAAAAATTTTCACATTTTTTCTTTTATATGCATGCAAGATGCAAGTCACACTATGACAAATAAGAAGAAACAATGCATGATGCATATGACCAACAAGCACATGAGATGCAACTAAACTAACATGTAAATTAAATATGGTAAAAATGACCTACCTACTTACCTAGGGCCTAAGGCTCATAATGATGAAGTGTCATATGATGTTAGGTGAAGTTGTATAACCAATGCAACCACCTATTCATCAGATCAAGGTGTCTCCACCCGTACTTAATCAAGAAATACATCAGGGATAAATTAAGCATAAAATAATCTTGAGTATAAATAAGCATAGACAACAACCCATGGAGGTGGGTAGGAGGGATAAAATCCTCATGATGAGATATGGTACAACTTTGATCTGTCCATTTCTGAATGGAGATACCAAGCATAGATGAGGTCTTGTTGTCATCTTCATCTAACAACATGTTTCTCCATGAAAGCTGAGAAGGAGTGAAAATGAAACTAGGGATCGTTGTACCGCAGCTCCAAGGAAAATTTGGGAAAAACTGAGACTCACAGTCCCTTCTTATGCCTTCCAAATGATATTTAGATTTAATAACCCTTTGTTATATATATAAAAACTTTTCATGCACACTCTCAATGACACAATAAGATGAAATGGAAGGAGGCAAAAAAAATCACCGTGATAATCTTGGTTTGAGCCAATCACAGTCTCATCTTTATTAGAGAAAGATTTGCCTCACCCTATGAAATCTTGCAGAGAGGGCCTTATTCCATTTCCCTATGTAGACTTATATTCCCTGTTGACAAAATCCAGATACCAAAATACAAAATTTTCCACTTGTACGCATCTTGCACCTTATACAGCAAGCGTATACGCAGGCTTTTCCACTACAACCCATGTACATTGGGATTTGTGCCAAAAAATCAAAATTAAATGTCGGTTTTCCATGTCACGATAGGATATATCTGATTCCTGGCCTTCCATATATTGGAAATGTTCCAAATCGGCCCTTTAGTTGCATTTTTAAGTCTATAAAGAGGCCAATTCCTAGCTATGTAAAAAGGAGAAAGAATTCAACTTTGAGAGAAAAGTTACTCTAGAGAAATTGTTGCTTCATATTGAGTCTAGATCCCTTTGTCCTTTAAGTCTAAACATAATGTTCAGCCCCCAAGATCTTCCCTTATTGATGGATAACCTCATTGTCTCCCTTTTATGAGCTTGTCGTTGGTGGAGGATTGAAGTGGTGGAGGCCCAGCTGGAAGGAACTTGGTTTCTCGATTCTGAACAGTGCCGACACGGAAGTCTGTAATATTTTCACTTTTGTTGATCATTTATTAATAGAAATACTCTCTTCCCATCCAATTGATATTTTGAAAATATATGATTTATTATCCATGGGCATGTTTGTTTTGTATATTAATGGATTATGCTATCTAATGTGCTAACCTTTTATAATATCACTATATGCTTTCTCTACTTGTTTGTTGAGAACTTGTTGCAGGAATAAATCTTTGGGTCAAAGTGCTCAATGGTGGACATCATCAAACATCTGGACGAGGTAGGTCCCTTTCTTATCTCGCTTGCACATTGGTTTATATAGCATGCTTTTGGGATAGAGTTGATTTCTGCAGTCACATCCGTCTGTTGTGGTTTACCCTAGCCATAGAGAGATTTTCCTAGTAACAATCTTCACCATGCTCTGGACACAAAGGTGGCTGAAAATATTCATCTTGAATCAAGTTCAAACACTTAAAGGAATGAGTTTCATATCCATCAAGTAAAGGTCGAGAATCATCCTACAATTCATCAATGCTAGAAGGGAGAAACCAATATGTAAACATGCCATATTTATTAGTGGGATCAATGTCTATGAAAGTATATGGTGAAAGAAACGTACTTACATCACAATTATTCTGGATATCATAGATGGGATTACCATGGAAATAATGCTCTCCCCATATAGATTCTTTAATGCATATAAACTCATCAAAATTTTCAATGATGGCATTGTCCTTATCATATGAAGGATCCAAAGAGGAATCACTCTCCAAATCACAAGAGGTTGTATCACAATATTCAAAAACTTGCAAAGGAGAGAAACTTACCTTAATGTATTCATTTCTTTCATCATCACTCTCTATGTCATAGGCATATGCATCACATGGTTTAGAAACTTTAAAAATAGTGTGACTTACCTCATAATGATGCTCATGTCCAGGCAAAGATGGTTGGATGATTTCAACTTCATTATCAAGAGAATTAGGCACCACTGCCTCACCTACACATGAAATTTCTTTGACGAAATCCTCATCTTGATCACTTTCATCATATACCTATCTTTCAACATCTCTATCAAGAGGAGGAGGAAGCTCCAAGTCTTCTCCTTGAAAAAGATCTCTTTCAGGAAGGATTTATTTTATGTCTCTAGGAAATTTCCCTTCAAAAGTCTCGTATGCTTTCTTGAGGTAATCTACAAAGTAGCCCATGGGGTGATTCCTTTTTTCAAAATATGTTGTGAGGTTTCGAAGGATGTCTTCATATGTTTGATGTTTTGGAATGAGGTAGTTGAGGAAACCATTGATGAAATCTACGAGAGAGGATATGCCTTTAGGCTCGACACAATCTTTAATTTCTTCCTGCATATGCCATGGTAATGATAGAATGAAAATATTGATTTGGACATCCTCAAAAACAAATTTCTCTTCAAGTAAATGCCCAACTACATTTTCCACATGGGAAACAGTTGAGCCATCAAATTCGGGAAGGCCTTCTGCCCATCTCATGTGAAATTCATTAGGGTATTCAGGAAGGATCTCAAAGTCAATGATAGAATACTCTTCCCAGAATTCCATGGTTTCATAATGGAAAGGGAAGGAAGTTTAAGGGGGATGGCATAGATGAAATGGGTTCTTTGGATGTGGAGTCACCAAGTAAGATTTTTAGGCTCACCAAAAAGGGTAAGTGTAAGACCCTCAAATGGAGTCGCCAGGAAAACCAAGGTAAGGGCTTTAGGGAATGGTTTGAAAAAAAATGTGTTATGGCTCGAGAAATATTCAGAATCCTCCCTAGAAACGATGTCAATATGTTATCGCATAAATTTTAGATCATGGAAAGAACTTCATGATCACAATTGATTGAAAACAATATGAGACTACGACCCACTTTCACCTCAATAAGAGTCATGGTTGACCTTGGGGGATTGACAGTTGAGGTCAAGGGGATTCCCTAGAAGGTCATGATACAATACTTGAGGATGGTTATGGATAGTGAAGAATGATAGGCAAACCGAGAAGCATTGACAAATGAAGATGACCTGCACAAAGAGGTTAGCCAATGCAACAAATATATCCAAAACCAAGTTAAAGGAGGAAAGTCTTACCTTTAAATGAATGAGCTTAAAATCAATAACCAGTGATAATGGTACAATAATTGTCAACAATGAGTAATTTCAAGTGGTTATGATAAATCCTAGACAAAGAGTGTAATTTACTCAAATATGTCTCTCTAAATCAAATGAGATGATAAACAATGCAATGGTAAGTGTTCTATTACGGAGAGGGGGTGTGAATCAGTAATAGAGCAATATAATCCTTCTTCACCATAAAATTCAAGTGTTATATCAATGTAGCATTATCACCCAATAGTTGCAGAGTAAATAAACAATGAACAAATGAGAAATCATACACATACACAATACACCAGTGTTTTTACGTGGAAACCCAAAGTGGGAGAAAACCACAGAATGATTTTTCTTATGTCTTTAATAATTACATCCATTGGAAGCACCGACTTCCTTTGTTTTCCAACTTCAACTAGAATGAGGCTCCAACCCCTTAGTTTCTCAGGCTACAACCTGAGGGAAGCTCCAAATCCCTAATTCTCTGGCTACAACCCGCTATGTTCTCCAGCTACAACTGGAAGGTGGCTACAACCACTTGTCCTTTCCCTATACAACAGATCTAAAATAAAAGTAGAATGATGGAACCATCGCCGCACCATCACTGTGAGATATATTGTTGTAAACATGTACCAATCAATCTATACCATAAACAAGTGCATCAACCATGCATCGACCTGTACCAAACAACCTGTAATCACCCTGTACCATAAACAAGTGCATCAAACATGAACCAACATGTACCTCAACTTGTACCATCAACGATTGCATCAACCATGCACCAAATATGTACCAATCATGCATCAAATACACATAAACCATGACTCATCAAGATGTACCAACATCATCAACTATACATCGCATGTATGTGCCAACTCATCAACTACTTGTCTCAACCATGTACCCAACATGTACCTCAACCATATACCAAATACATATACCAATATAACCATCAAAATTTCTCTAGCAATACATCACACTATCCATAACCAAATACCATAAACCATTATATCAAACCATGTGCCACAACCTCATTGTTATACAACCTCTATCTGTAACATACCTCAACCAAAATCCCTCATCAATTTCATCATCCAAATCTAATTTGTAATTCTGTAATAGACCCAGTGTATATGATCACATACCTGCAAACCTTCCTTAACCTTAACAACAAGAGACTAGCATTTTATCAAACTTTACTTTAGTCTCACATGACTAATTTTGGATTAGTCAACAACCCTAACTTGAAATAATCATAATTGTGTACCTGTAATGAACAAAGATCTTAAAATAATGCACAATGTTCTTTAGTGTATTTTATTCAATTCCTCCATGTTTCACTACTTGGAACCTCTAGGAAAAGGAGTTATAGCAAAAATGGCATACCTTGTTGAATTATGGCTTATTCTAGAGAGTGAACTTGTAGATATTGACCCGCATGGAAAGTTTGTTGTATGGATCTGAAAATTGTACACAGAATACTACAAACTAAACTCTAAACAATACATTTGGTCTTACTGAATTTGGATCTTTTATGAAGAAGTTATGACGTTTTTACCCAAAACACATGTTTTAGACTAGTTTCAGGACTAGCCACAAACCCTATTTTCACGAAGTGTAACTCTAAAAATACAACGACCCACAAGGTGAAATTTTTATCAAAACTACTTGAATATGTTTAATCAATGGCATTTCGATTTCATGGTCTGAATCATTCTATAAAAAATGTTATTGTGAAAATGGTGAGATGACCTGTAAATAACATACCTTGGAAAGCATCATCAAAAGAATTTATCCTCCCTTGAATTTCGGCCTTCTTTACTTCACCTTCCCTCTGAAATTCGGCTTAGATATCCTTTGGTTACCTCAGTCACTTGTAGATATTCAATCTTCTCAAGTGTGATTAAATTGAGATACCCTTGCCTCTTATTTATACTTTTATGTAGCTTCCTCAAGGGGTTACCTTCTAACCATCTTAAACCATTTTCCTTATTTTAGGGCTAACCCACTTCTAACCACTTTTCCATTTAGTAATTTCTCCATTAAATTTATTATTTAAATAATTTCTTTTGTATCCACTTTGACTTATAGTACACTCATCACTTCACTTTATTATTTACCTTCTAAAATCTCTTAAACCACTTTCCTTATTTCAAGGCTAACCCACTTCTAACCACTTGTCCAATTAGCAATTTCTCCATTAACTTTATTATTTAAATAATTTATTTTGTATCCAATTTGACTTATAGTACACTCATCACTTCACTTTATTATTTAAATAATTTCTTCTTTGCAACCACTTTGACTACTTTGACCTTTTGGGGCTTCTAGATGACTCATGAAGGTTCTCCAACTTCACATGGCCATAACTCTTTAACCGTGAGGAGTTATGTGACATTACACATACTACCGGAAATGGCATGGCATGTAATATCCATATAGAATAGTCTTACCTTCAAATATATTAAAACTCATACCATTATACATCAAACAAACTTTGGTCCATTACCCAAACCTTTGTGCTACCGAAATTCGCTATCGGACTTTCTTCAAGGGTTGACATCAATGACAACCAACCAAAATAATCAACAATAAGTTAGAGAGAGAGAGAGAGATGAATGATTTTAAAGTAGACTTGTGACAATTATAATCAGCTTATTCAATTTCTTTTATAAGAGCATCAATTAACACCCCAAATCAGCAAGATAAACTTCACTTTACACCTCAACAATTGATCATAAAACTATCTAGACAATGTTCAATGGCCCACTAATGAGAAGGCAGGTGAAACAATTACTTTCCAAGCAATATTGAAACATATATCGGACCTGAAACACTAATATACAGCAGTATATAACAGCAGCACACACTTTTATATCAGCCCATAAAATTACCAAACAACCTTGAGATCAAGCACCATCAACCACCTAAAAGACTAGTAAAATTAGCATGAGTTAACTAGGGGTTAAAGGGGATGGAAATGAGATAGTTTTCTGCATTTTATTGCAGCCACTTGGATGTTGAAAACTTATGCTTCATAATCAAGAAAGAAGGGTCAAATCAAGAAAGTATTTTTTTAGAAATATAGGTCTCTTTGAGGAACACAGTTTGGACTACTTGCAAAAATTGACCAAGAATTGACCAATTTAGAGGGTTATAGGTTTAGAAAATTAGGGTTATTGCAAAAGAAATATTTTTGGAACATAAAATGGTCTTACCCCGCCAAAAGATTCACCCCAAGAGTGAAAATATTCTCTCTAGAGGGGAGAACAAACTCCACAAATCAGATTTCAACTTAGAGACGATTTCATGCAAAATAATGCACACCTTCACAATCCCCCAAGTAGATTGGTGCCTTGGGTTTGGGAAAAATGGAATCAAAAAAATGATGGATAATGGCTAGGAAAGCTTGAATATTTCCTCCTTGGGGGTTGCAAGTCTCCTTGTCCCTCAACAAGCAAATTTCAAGAAGTGTGGTTGAAGGGTGTGGTGAGATAAGGGTGATAACGTTCCGTTATTACTATCCAAACAACTAACAACTTGGACTAAAACAAGGTTGCAAGTATTTGTGTCCTTGTTCTAACCAATTAAATGCAACAATCCAACCAATAGATAGCTAGGGTTTCACCAATCAATACTTCAATAGATAAATTGCATGCAAAATGATAACATACCAAGTATTTGATGAAGAATTACTCCAAGCATGTAAAAGAAGCCTTAGTCCAGTGGTGTAGACAAATGATAACAATATACTTCCATCCAATTGAAATGAAAATCTTGAAGAACCAAACCACTAGCATCCATAAGAAAAACGCATAATCTCCATAATGCCAACAAACCAAGTATAGCGAAAATTTTAGGAAGGAAAGAGAGGTAAGTTGTTTTGTTATGATGATATCCAAATGACTCAAAGTGATCCTCTATTTATATGAGGCTCATCACTTGAGTTTGTCCACAATTCAAGCCTTAACCATGGCTTATCCCACAAGTTTATATTAAATCCACATAATTAGGGCTTTAATACATAAAATAGCCCAAATAACCATACAATTTGACCTCCATGGTCAGAATGATCCATAATAAAAGCTAAAATGATACATGTAATGTCTAATGTACAAAATGTTAAAATATTGTGTAACTGCAAAGAATATTCTTATCCCCTTTTGTGGATAAAGATAAAATACATTTATTAGATCAATCCCCTTTTGTGGATTGATCATGTCGGGCATTGTAATTGACCAAATCCCCTTTTGCGAATTGGTCAAACCCTAATTGTAATAGGCTAAATGAAAAGACGGCCCCATAATATATTAAAGTGGTTATAACCAATGAGAATGAGAAGTTGGACCTACCAGTGAAAAGACACATGTTCAACACTTGTCAGATTGTATAAATAAGAGATGCTAGCGCCTCATTTGGACACACACTCAACTCACTCATCTAGTGTGAAAGTATTGAAGGAAGCTGCAGTTACCAGTTGCCGGAAGAAGGAATAGAAAGAGAGGCGCATCTCTGGGAGAGGAATTTATGTATTTCTTGTTTCATTGTCTTAGTATTGTATTGGCTATCTATATTAAGGAAGTTTTGTTGGGTTTTCTTCCCCCTGAGGGTTTCCCAGGATAAATGCTTGTGTAATATTGTGATTGTGTTTCTATAAAATACCAGATATAAAATGTATGCAGAACTGAAATAAAATTCTAGTAATGGTAGAATAACAACAATATAACCAGAACATTCACCACAATAACATTGAAATGATATAAGAATAACAACAGAAATAACACTTTGAATCTGAAAGCAATGTTCACGGGCCTCTTCGAGGGGGCAACCTCTAGTTGAGAAGAGATCTATTACAATAATATCCAAGCTAGGGTTATCATACCCTCGACTCCTATTTATACTAAAAAGAAGCATCTAGAGGAAGATCCTTCTAGAAGCGGAAGCTTCTATTAGGTCTTCTTACATCTGCCTTATTCTATTTTATTGAAA
>ML788823.1:129401-142184 GCA_009831015.1 Picea engelmannii
TGATTAGAAATGATTTCCAACTTATCTTGTGAGTCAAAACAAGCCATCTATGTGGCAAAAAGCAAAGAAGGGAAATTGATTTTATCCTCCTAAGTGCCTATGTGTTTTTGACTAACCCCTTTATATGATGAGGGGACTAAGTGGTGCAGCTTTAAAACATGATTGAAATCATTTTTAAGAAGGAAAATAGCATTCCTCACATCCCAACAACTTTACAATGTGAATTTTTGCACAGATGCGTGGGTCTCAGTGGAGACAGAGGCACACAAAGCGCATGCACGCGAATAGAGACAAGTCAACAGGCGAACGTGCGCAGAATAGAACTGTAAATCAGGCGCATGTGCGCACGATGCGCGTCTGTGGGCCTAAAAACCCGCGCATATATGACACACACCCGAGAATGAAAAATCTGAATGGATTTCTCTCAATTCAACTTGGAATTGACTGGTTGGCAGGTCGGCTTAGGCCGGTTAGTGTACCTGCAAGTTAAACAAACTAAAAGAAGAGCAAGAAAAACCCAAATGGGGTAGGAAATTGATACCTTTCCCCAGTGGAGTCGCCAATCTGTTGCGCTTCTTCCGTCACCTTAGTGAGCAAAATAGAGGTGCTTGCAAGCTCAATTGGGTCTGCTGAGCAGGACAGTTGCAAGGAAAAGAGTTAGGGAAAGAAACAAAAAACTACAATTAAGAATTAAACTAAGAAATGAAATAACAACTAAATTCATGAGCATAGGGACATAGAAACAAAAAGAACCATAAGACTCATGTCACCAATGTTGAGGTTGATCTATTAATGAAACAATACACCAAGAAGAAAGGGGACTATGAGTCCCTTCTTCCTCCAAGGGAGGGCTCTTGGACCCCCACTAGCTAGCTCTTCTTACAACAAAGAAAAATGGAAAATGATGAAAGAACTCTTTACAAATCCACTCAATGGGTGAGATGGATTGTCCAATACAATGGTGCTAATATGCTCTTGACAAGGATGGAGTCCTCAAGAGGATAGAGGCAGCATAACATTACTTTGAATTCCTTGAAAAATGAGGTGTATCCATGGCCTTTTTATAGCATTCCTTTGAGCTATTGTTTAACTGATTTGTAGTGTGAAAAGAGGTTAATTAGGGCATTTCTAGGTCTTTGACCAGCCATCCAGTCGAATCCAGTCCAGATTTGAGGGTCTAATCAGCTTGGGAGATGAACCATAAGTGGGTGGGAGGCCGACCACTCTCATAAATGCACCGTTTAGCAGGTGCACGGATTTTTGCGATAACAGTCATGCATCATGCGCATGTGCGCAATTTCTGCGTCCCTATTCCGCGCATGTGCGCGCGCGCCCAGTGTCTTCATAGAACCCTTCATTTTTTCACTACTTTGTATAGTTTTTTGACCCTTTTATAAATGCCTTGGTGTTAATTCAGGTCCATGGATGACTTCATCACTGTTTGACAATGCCGAGTTCTTGTAACCATGTGCGGACAAAATTTCAGTGATAACACCGGTAATAAAATCCATAGAGATATCCTTCCAAATAGAAGGTGGAATCGGGAGCGGTTGTAGTGTGCTCGACGATTTGACTGTTTATCCCTTGTTGCGTTGACACACATCACATTAAGCTACAAAATTATGAATTTCCTATTTCATACCATCCCAGAAAAAGGAACATTTGACCTTGTAATAGGTTTTGGTGAACCCAGAGTGCCCTGTTGTGGGTGTAGCATGAATCTCAGAAAGTACCGTGGACTTAAGATTTGATTGTTTACTTAAATACAAGCAACCTTTGTATCAAAGTTCCTCATGGAGCCAAGAGTACCCTGGGGAAGCTGGAGCCTTGGATTGCAATTGGTGGATCAACTGTGAACTTTTGGGATCTTGTAGCCATTCCTGGCGAACGGCTTGCAACCAATCTGGTACAATGAATGAAAGAGAAAAAAGGGATCCTTCGTCTTCATATTTTCGGGAAAGTGCATTCACAACCACATTGTCTTTGTCTTTCTTATAAATGATCTCATAATCATATAAAAAGAGTTTAGTCACCCATTTTTGTTGTTCTGGGGAGGAAATGCATTGTTCCAGAAAATACTTGAGGCTTTGATGGTCTGTCTTAATTTGGAAACATTGCCCCAATAGATAAGGACGCCACAAATCCATGGCATGCAGAATAGCCAACATTTCCTTTTCATAGATGGATTTTCCCAGATTTCTTTCAGATAGTTGCTTGCTGGTAAAGGCCAAAGGTCGACCTTCTTTCATAAGGACAACACCAATTCCTTTCCCTGAGGCATCACATTCCAACACAAAGGTCTTTGTGAAATCGAGAAGGGCGAGGAATGGATTGGTGCACATGGCCATCTTCAAGGTCTGAAAAGCTTGAGCAACGACTGGAGTCCAAGTGAAAGAGTTCTTTTTGAGGAGAGCAGTGAGAGGTGTTGCAATCTTCCCATAATTCTTAACAAACTTGCGATAATACCCTGTTAAGCCTAGAAATCCACACAATCTCTTAAGAGTCTTTGGGTGAGGCCAGTCTTGCATAGCTCTAATCTTTTTAGGATCCACCCTGACGCCATATTTTCCAACCAGATGACCCAAGTATTCTACTTCTGAGGCACCAAAAGCACATTTAGACCATTTCAGGAAAAGTTGGTGCTGAGAGAGTAGATGGAGAACTCGATCCACATGAGAAATATGGTCTGTCCAAGTTTTGTTATAGATGAGGATATAATCAAAGAAAACTAAGAAAAAATGGTGGAGAAAAGGACGGAAGACATGATTCATGAGGCTTTGGAAGGTGGAGGGGGAATTCCACAAGCCAAAGGGCATGACCAAAAACTCATAGTGGCCCTCATGATTTCTAAAGGCAGTCTTGGGAATATCTGCCTCTTTCATACATATCTAGTGGTAGCCCGAATGGAGATCCAGTTTAGTGAAGAATTGGGCGCCACTCAATTCATCCAGGAGGTCATCAATGATAGGAATGGGGAATTTGTCTTTGATGGTAAGTTTGTTGAGGGCACGGAAGTTAGGACACATTCACCAAGAACCTTCTTTCTTCAAGACCATGACCACAGGAGACGAGTAGGGGCTCGTACTAGGGTGGATAACGCCTACATTAAGGAGTTCCTGGACCATTTTCTCAATTTCATTTTTTTGGGAAAAGGGGTGACGATACGGACGGATATTGGGAGGAAGGCTTTCGGGTACAAGGGGAATGGAATAATCATGAACACCACGGGAAGGAGGGAGGCCTTGGGGAGTGGAAAAGACCAATTGATGTTTAGAAAGGATGGCTTGGAGGTCTTGTGGTACCAAGGGTGTCTTTGTTGCTTGTATGGCATGGAGTTGGGCGATAACACCAGAATGACCCTTTTTGAGCATCTTTTCCATGCAATGGGAACTAATGATCTCAAGTGAACTGGTGGTGATGCCTTGGAACTTATATTGGTGGCCCTCCTAGTTGAATTGCATGGTTAAGTTTTTAAAATCCATGAGAATGGGACCTAAAGTCCTTAGCTAGTCTGCACCCAACACAATGTCACAACCTCCCATGTCGATAGCAAACATATGGGATTTCAGGTAGTAGTCACCAATTTGGAGATGCACATTTTCACAATTCCCTCCAAATTTCATGGAACCACCATTGGCAATCATGATTTGGAAATTATTGACGACATGGATGTAGCAATGATTTTCTTGGGCAATGTGGTGATGAATAAAATTATGGGTGCTTCCACTATCAACTAGGATGATGACCTTTCGATGCTTGATGTAACTGATTAGCTTGAGGGTTTGGGAAGTGGAGAAGTCAGTGAGAGCATTGAGGGAAATGACCAGTTCTACTTCGGGAGGGTCTGAGGGAGGGGTTATGTCAGTGGATTCAGGTGACTCAGACACAGAGGGATTTTCTTCATATTCTTCCGAAATCTCCTTGGATATGGACATAAAATGATTGTGTTATTTACACTTGTGGCCCAGGAAATATTTGTCATCACAGTTATAACAAAGGCCTTTGAGTTGGCATTCAGCCATTTCATCCCTGGTCAATTTTTGGATCTTTATTGTAGCAGAGGGAGTAGTGGGATTTATTGGTTTAGGGCGAGGGATAAAGGAGGGTTTGCATTTTTGAGTAGATACAACCTATTGTGCTTCTTTAGCTCTTTTTGTATCCTCCACTCAACTCTCAGGCCGGGCCATGAGGAAATGGGCTCGAATTTCATCCTTGAGGCCACTGATAAAACACTCTCGAAAAAAGGCATCAGACATGCCCTCTGTTCTAAAATCTAGGCGCTCAAAGGTAGCTATAAAGTCTTCCATTGTTCCTAATTGTTTCAACTTTTTCAAATGGCCCAAATGGTTGGGGTTAGTGTCAAAGTGTTCATAAAGATCTGACACAAAGTGTGTCCAAGAAATATACCCTTGACGAGAAGTTTTTCTCCATTGCCACCATTGTCAACGTTCTTGATATAGATGGAGAACACCATACTGGAGTTTGGCCAAGTCATCTGTAATGTCGTATAAAGAGAAGTAATGTTCCATTTGGGTTACCCAACCAGTGGGGTCTAAGCCATCAAATTTGGTCATATCCACCTGCGGAAGGCGTAGTTCACGTTGAAAGTGATGGTTCTGCAAGGTATGGGAATGAGAGGAGTGGTCACCTTCAGTATGTGGAGGTGAGGAAGAGGAAGGGTTATTTGTAGGGATATGTAGTTTGGTGCAAAGTGTCGAAAAGACTGATTCAAGTTGGGTGGTGAGGTCTTGTTTGATTTCCCCCATTGAGGACTGCATGGTTGTATTGATGGCGGAAACATTGGCAGTGAGTTGTTTCACTTCTTGTTGGGTCTCAATGAGACCATATTGCAAGGTGTTGAAGTGATATTCCAAGTCTTGGCTACGAGTATGGGCCATGAGGATGAGGAAACTAAAAAGGGGCGGATGGGGTAAAAAAATTTGGCCGAAAAAATGATATGGATGAATGTGATAAGGGCGAAGAGATGGATCCAATGGAATAGGTCTCAAATAATGGTGAAAAAAATTATACTCTGGTCTGAAGAATACTACAGAGAGGGAATGCCCAAATGCTTAACCAGAAAGAAATGTGTATTTACTTGGAAACCCGAACACAGTTGCGCAGCAATAGATCTTGTATGTTTTAATTTGCTTATGTTTCTGTCCCCCAAGGGTTAGGTATTCAAGGTTTCTACAGACAAGGGTTTTCCCTATGCTATAGCTCTCTGATATACGTGTGGGGTCCAACAGTAGTACTCGGCCCAATATCTCAGGGCACTAACTAAGGAGGATAGACCGTACCCTTAGTCATACTACCCAACTACCCAGGTACTAGAGAGTATCTTCCCGAGTGCTATTCTCGGTGACACTATAATAGTCGGGTGGTCGATCGGTTTATCTAAAGAGGGATTCATGTAATCTAGGTTGATCCATACACAGGTGTTGTCTGATGCGCTACCACTCGAAGGGGTACCAACAGGGGTTACAAGGGTGGCCAACAGATGTGTGCCTAAGTACCACTTGTATTTCATGTGTGTATGAATCCCTCAACCGAGGGTTTATGCGCATAATGATACATCTCTGTGGCTTAAAGACGTCAGAATACGTCTCTACCCTGAAAAAATAAATTTAATTGACACTTTTTGCCGAGGAAAGTGCTCTAATACCACTTGTAATATACCATATATAAAATGTATGCAGAACTAAAATAAAATGCTAGTAATGGTAGAATAACAACAATATAACCAAAATTTTCACCACAATAACATTGAAATGATATAAGAATAACAACAAAAATAGCACTTTGAATCTGAAAGCAATGTTCACGAGCCTCTTCAAGGGGGAAACCTCCAGTTGAGAAGAGCTCTATTACAATAATATCCAAGCTAGGGTTATCATACCCTCGACTCCTATTTATACTAAAAAGAAGCATCTAGAGGAAGATCCTTCTAGAAGTGGAAGCTTCTATTAGGTCTTCTTACATCGGCCTTATTCTATTTTATTGAAAGGCCTTATTAGTATTGACCTTTATTACATCTGAATATATTGTTCTACCTATGTGCGAGTTAGGACCCTAACAATTTCTCTCATTGATCCTATCTATGCTATTGTTATCTAGTAAATTGAAAGTAACCTAATAATAGCAGAAACTTTAACATGGTATCAGAGCCAAGCTGAAGAGAACATCTTTCACAGAAAAAATAAAAACGTCATTGTTGTTGTACAAGAAAATTAGAGCTTTTATTGAAGAAGAATTTCAGCCCCAAATCCATCTAGAAAGGTGTTCCCTACCTCAAGGAAGATTTTGGCATCTTCAGTGCACATTTTCAGTGGCTAGATCTCCCGGAAAGTGATACCCTAGTTTTCACAAAGTACCAAAAGTACCATAAAACCAGAGTACCAAAAGTACCAGAAAACCAGAAGCACCAGTCCAAAAATCCGCAAATCAAGTTCGAAGGGGTAAAATTTGGATTTTCAGAAATCTAACTGTACCATCATACTCACCTCAGTCCAGCGCATCTTTTGGTGAGTTCAGTTTTTAGATCCAAGAAATTTGATTTTTTTATTATTTCTATAGCCCGAAGGGCTAGGGTTTCTACTACAAGAAAGAATGGCTACTAGCATGAGTTGAGAAGACAGGTTGGAAGGATCTAGAAACTTTAGATCTTGGAAGCATAGGTTGCATATTATTCTAGAAGAGAATGATCTCCTTGAACATGTTACAGTGGGTGTACTAGAACCAGATGAAGAAGAGAAAAAGACCAAGCATAAAAAGAATGAAAAGAAAGAAAAGAGAATCATGTCAGATTCAGTGAAGGATCACTTGATCCCTCATATATCCGAACTACAGACAACAAGGAAAATGTATGGAGCACTCAACAGGTTATATGAAAGCAACGACATCAGCCAAAATCTTACCTTAAGAAATTAGCTTCATAATATGAAGATGGAAAACTCAGAATCTGTCACATCCTACCTTATGAGAGTTTCTCAGATCAGAGATCAGCTTGCAGCTATTGGAGATGCCATTAGTGACAAGGAGCTTGTAACCACAACCCTAAATGGGTTTCCAACATTTTGGATTCCTTTTGTACATGGAGTGTGTGCAAGAAGCAAGTTACCCAAGTTTGATAAGTTATGGGCAGATTGCACACATGAAGAATCTAGACTTGCAGACCAATAGAAGAGATTAATTGTCGATGAAGATGAAGCTCTTACAGCTCAAAAGAACAAAAGAAGTTCCTTCAGGAAGAACAATAAAGAAGCTAACTCCGTAAGAGTTCTAGACAAGAAGAAAGATGTTTCAAATATCAAATTCTACAACTTTCAAAAGTTGGGACACTTTTCCTATGACTGTCCTCAAGGAAAAGGAAAAAGAAAGTATCAAGCACATGTGGCAGAAGAAGAGGAATCTCCTCCCTTAAAGAAAGCTCTAGCAGAAATTAAGGATTATGTACTTTAAGTTGAACATAGTTGATATGAAGAAAGAAAGCAAATGGTGGAGTCCATAGAGCCTCCCACACAAAAAAAAAATATAAGTATTCATGTTTATTTTTAGTATCTTGTTTACTTTAATACCTTCTCATTACAAGTTATTTTTTTTGTGAGAATGTTAATTAACCTCATTTTATTTCAGTGTCTATGCAGACTTATGAAGGAAGTATCAAAGAAGAGGATGAAGAAAGAGATAAAATATTTATTTCATGTATGATCACTCATGAGAGTGACAAAGAAAGCATACTGTAAGTAATTTTACAAGTCTCGGAAGAAAGAACTTATGCCATGACTTTCCGAAGTTAGACAACACGAGAAGGACATATGATATGATGACAGTCAGTAAAGACCAGACCATATCCAATATTTATATAGGAGCATGAGGCTTCTAAAGATGTAGAGCAGAAATATTCAAGATGAAGAAAAATATGGATACTCAAATATAGTGGATGAGATGTAGGTAACTACAGGTTTCTCCAGTACCATTCTTATATATGCAGAGGGAGCAGGTTGATCCAGTATGAAGACAGAAAGAAAGAAATATTCGAACTCAAGAAGGCACCCAGGATATTACAGAATAAAAAAAAAGCAAAACAAAAACAAAACAAAACAAAAAACTTCATGGATGATGATTAGAAGCTATTAGCTTGGTGCAAGAGGGAGCCATGTCTCCGAGTTTGAAATGAATGATCGTGATTTGATTCACTTAGAAAAGTAGATGGATGGTGCCCAGATATTTTGATCAAGATGAAAGTTATGCAGTAGATGGATGGTGCCCATTAGATGGGTAGCATGGTATTATACCATGGAAAGATTTTAGACCACAAGATAAGGAATGACCAATCCCACAGGTAGACCTTCATAGAGAAGGAGAAAGAGAAGAGACCTTCATAGAGAAGGAAGAGACCTTCGTAGAGAAAGGGAATGAGAAATTTTCCAAAGTTGGCCTCTCTCCAAGTGTTGAGTTTTGGATACTCTGGGCACATGCTAGAATACCCTCGTAGAGAGGAATGTGGACGTTTCTCCAAGGGGCAGCGGGCAGATACTCTCCTCTGGACAAGGATGAAGTATCCTGGAGCACAAACATTGACCATGTGGAATGGTTAGTTGGCTCTTGAGGTTTGTGTCGTGATCCTGTGTGGATCATGGAAAGGGAGTCTAGTCTTGCCTAGGCTAGCATATTAGCTTCTCTAGTTCATGTGGGATGACTAGGAGTGAAGCTATGGTAGTATTCCTCCCCAATGGATGGGTGATATGGATGAATACAAGAGAAGGGAGAACATAAAAGGAATGGAAAAACTCATAGAATATCTTCTGTGTGAAGATAAGACATCTTATGTGTGAAGATAAGATATCTTTTGTGTGAAGATAAGAAAGAAGTATCTTCTGCGTGAAGACGAAAGAAAGAAAGAGTACTTTTGCGCGAAGATAAAGAGAACAAAAATTCTGATGATATATAGATATGCCAGTCAGTGATCATGATACCAGATGACCAAGTGGATTATATTGATGCCTCTTGTTATCCAGTTGATGATGTTACCCAGTTGATGATGTTGCCCAGTTGACAATGTTATCCAGTTGATGATGTTACCCAGTTGATGATGTTGCCTAGTTGATGATGTTATCCAGTGGATGTTTCTACCTAGTTGATGTTGACATCCGGTGACCTGTCAAAAGATAAAGAATATTCTTCTTGTTATGAGGGAGTGTTAAAATATTGTGTAATTGCAAAGAATATTCTTATCCCCTTTTGTGGATAAAGATAAAATATATTTATTAGATCAATCCCCTTTTGTGGATTGATCATGTCGGGCATTGTAATTGACCAAATCCCCTTTTGAAAATTGTTCAAAACCCCAATTGTAATAGGTTAAATGAAAAGACGACCCCATAATATATTAAAGTGGCTATAACCACCCAGACTGAGAAGTCAGCCCTGCCAGTGAAAAGACACATGTTCAACACCTGCCAGATTGTATAAATAAGAGAGGCCAGTGCCTCATTTGGAAACACACTCAGCTCACTCATCTAGGGCACAAGTATTGAAGGAAGCTGCAGTTACCAGTTGTCTGAAGAAGGAAGAGAAAGAGAGGCGCATCTCTGGGAGAGGAATTTTTGTATTGCTTGGTTCATTGTCTTGGCATTGTATTGGCTATCTATATTAAGGAAGTTTTGCTGGGTTTTCTTCCCCTTGAGGGTTTCCCAAGATAAATGGTTGTGTACTCTTGTGATTGTGTTTCTCTCAATGATCCTATCTATGCTATTGTTATCTAGTAAATTGAAAGTAACCTAATAATAGCAGAAACTTTAACATGGTATCAAAGCCAAGCTGAAGAGAGCATCTTTCACAGAAAAAAGAAAAACGTCATTGTTGTCGTACAAGAAAATTAGGGCTTTTATTGAAGAATAATTTCAGCCCCAAATCCATCTAGAAAGGTGCGCCCTACCTCAAGGAATATTTTGGCATCTTTGGCGCACATTTTCAGTGGCTAGATCTCCCAGAAAGTGAAACCCTAGTTTTCAGAAAGTACTAGAAGTACCAGAAAACCAGAGTACCAGAAGTACCAGAGTACCAAAAGTACCAGAGTACCAGAGGTACTAGAAAACTAGAAGCACCAGTCCAAAAATCCGTAGATCAAGTTTGAAGGGGTAAAATTTGGATTTTCATAAATCTGACTGTACCAGCATACTCACCTCAGTCCAACGCATCTTTTGCTGAGTTCATTTTTCAGATCCAAGAAATTTGATTTTTTTATTATTTCTATAGCCCGGAGGGCTAGGGCTTCTACTGCTAGGGTTTCTACTGCAAGAAAGAATGGATACCAGCATGAGGGTAGAAGACAGGCTAGAAGGATCTAGAAACTTTAGATCTTGGAAGCATAGGTTGCAGATGATTCTAGATGAGAATGATCTCCTAGAACATGTTACAGTGGGTGTACCAGAACCAGATGAAGAAGAGAAAAAGACCAAGCATAAGAAGAATGAAAAGAAAGCAAAGAGAATTGTGTCAGATTCAGTGAAGGATCACTTGATCCCTCATATATCCAAACTACAGACAGCAAGGCAAATGTATGAAGCACTCAACAGGTTATATGAAAGCAAAGACATCAGCCAGAATCTTACTTTAAGAAATCAACTTCGTAATATGAAGATGGAAAACTCAGAATCTGTCACATCCTATCTTATGAGATTTTCTCAGATCAGAGATCATCTTGCAACTATTGGAGATGTCATTAGTGACAAGGATCTTGTAACCACAACCCTAAATGGGTTTCCAACATTTTGGATTCCTTTTGTACAAGGAGTGTGTGAAAGAAGCAAGTTACCCAAGTTTGATAAGTTATAGGTAGATTGCACACACGAAGAATCTAGACTTGCAGACCAATAGAAGAGATTAATTGTCGATGAAGAGGAAGCTCTTGCAAATCAAAAGAACAAAATAAGTTCCTTCAGGAAGAACAATAAAGAAGCTAACTTCGTATGAGTTCTAGAAAAGAAGAAAGATGTTTCAAATATCAGATGCTACAACTGTCAAAAGTTGGGACATTTTTCCTATGACTGTCCTCAAGGAAAAGAAAAAAGAAAGTATCCAGAACATGTGGAAGAAGAAGAGGAATCTCCTCCCTCAAAGAAAGCTCTAGCATAAATTAAGGATTATGTACTTTAAGTTGAAGATAGTTGATCTCAAGAAAGAAAGAAAATGCTGGAGTTCATAGAGCCTCCCCACACAAAAACAAAAGATAAGTATTCATGTTTATTTTTAGTATCTTGTTTACTTTAATACTTTCTCATTACAATTTAGTTTTTATGTGAGAATGTTAATTAACCTCGTTTTATTTTAGTGTATATGCAGACCTATGAAGGAAGTATCAAAGAAGAGGATGAAGAAAGAGATAAAATATTTATTTCATGTATGATCACTCATGAGAGTGACAAAGAAAGCATATTGTAAGTAAGTTTACAAGCCTTGGAAGAAAGACATTATGTCGTGACTTGCCGAAGTTATACAGCGTGAGAAGGATGTATGATATGATGACAGCCAGTAAAGAACAAACAATATCTAGTATTTATATAGGAGCAGGAGGCTCCTAAAGATGCATAGCAGAAATATTCAAGATGAAGAAAAAGATGGATACTCAGATATAGTGTGTTAAGCCCTAATATTGGCTCATTACCCCTTAATTGGGGCATATTATATTAGTAATGTTATTTTATTTATGTCGGCTTTAGGCCAATAGTTGCAATTTTACCTCCTAGTTTCCTATATATACCAAGGAGACATTTTTATTTTGAATCATCTTGTACTTGAACATTTAAGTGGGGTAAAAGGAGGTTGCCTCCTTGAAGAGGATTATTATCTGAAATTATCTCTTTTTCAAGGCGTTGAGTAATTTTTCTGAGGATTTTCTATGCTATATTGATATTTGCTTCTTAACATATGGTATCAGAACTCAAGGTCTTGGGGTTTCGTTGCTACATCGGAGACACCTTGTAATTTTTGCTATAACTTTTTTTATACAATGTTTAAGAAGGAACGGCTTGGAGGATATTTAGTATACAGATCAAGGTACGTTGGGTTAAAAATTCATCTCCTGAGACCTTATACTTTCGGAGATACAGCCTGTACAAGATAGGGTTCTGGAATCATCTTGAACTGAGTCATTGTGTAATGTTTACTATAAAAAAATTTCTGTAACGTTTCAGACACTGAAATCTGGAGCCTATTTATAGAATTTAGTAAGGTATCTATGGTAACAAGTTTAGCTTCTGGGCATCTTAAATTTGTAGATACACCCTGTGTAAGATAGGGTATCTAACTAGTACTATAGACAGTCTCAAGAAGGTGTTCCAGGTAAAACAATCATAACTTCTTCCTAGAGTATCGAAATTGTTTGGGACTAGTTTCATTGGATCGTGGACAGTCTTTAGTATTTTTGGTGCGAGTTTTAGAATTTTATATCAATTATTTTGTGTGGGGCACGCTATACAAGTGAGATCTCCTGGAAAGGCCAAAAATCGGCAAGTTGTGGGGAAGTTACCATAAATTCCACTTGGCACATCCAATTTTGATCAGACCTGTGGCATTGTAGAGAAGAAATATCAGAGAACTACATAAAAGAAATTTTCATACCCAGAAGGGTCGAAATTTGGGATATACAATAGAAGAAATATTGTCTAGCAGAACCACCTCAAAATCAAGGTTCAAAAGTGATACTTGGCCAACATGCCACCAAAAAAGGGAACTTCTACACCAAATAAGCCTCCAGAAAATCCTACTTGGACTCTTGAT
>ML788823.1:144921-161939 GCA_009831015.1 Picea engelmannii
GGCCTTAAAACTAATGTTCAAAGGTTTGTGGCAGAATGTTTGGTTTGCCAACAAAATAAGGTGGAAACAATTAAGACCCCAGGTCTTTTACAACCATTATCCATCCCAAGTCAGTGTTGGGAGGAGGTTTCCATGGATTTCATTAGAGGGTTACCAAAGTGTGAAGGAAAGAGTGTCATCATGGTGATTGTTGATAGATTGACCAAGTACGCACACTTTTGTGCACTCTCTCATCCCTTCAAAGCTAGTACAATTGCCACTGCATTCATGGAGATAGTTCAAAAGCTACATGGTATCCCAAAGATTATTGTAAGTGACAGAGATCCCATCTTCACTAGACAGTTTTGGACATAATTATTTTCTTGTTTGGCTACTCAATTGGCTCATAGATCATCCTATCATCCTCAATCTGATGGACAAATTGAGATAGTGAACAAATGTTTGGGAGGATACCTTTGTTGCTTTGTCTATGATAAACAAACACAATGGTTCAAATGGTTACCCTTGGCAGAAGGGTGGTATAACACTTCCTTTCATACTGCAACAAAAATGACACCATTTATGACATTTAAGTGGGGTAAAAGGAGGTTGCCCCCTCAAAGAGGCTTATTATCTGAAATTATCTCTTTTTCAAGGCATTGAGTACTTTTTCTGAGGATTTTCTATGATATATTGATATTTGGTTCTTAACATAGTGGATGAGATGCAGGTAACTACAGGTTTCTCCAGTACCATTCTTATAGATGCAGAGGGAGCAGGTTGATCTAGTATGAAGATAGAAAGAAAGAAATATTCAAACTCAAGAAGGCACCCAGGATATTATAGAAAAAAAAAAACAAAACAAACAAAACAAAACTTCAAGGATGATGATTAGAAGCTATTAGCGCGGTGCAAGAGGGAGCCATGTCTCCAAGTTCTAAATGAAGGATCATGATTTGATGCAGTTAGAAAAGAATATTGATGGTGCCCAGATATTTTGATCAAGATGAAAGCTATCCAGTAGATGGATGGTACCCATCAGATGGGTAGCATGGTATTATACCATGGAAATATTTTGGACCACAAGAGAAGGAATGAACAATCCCACAGGTAGACCTTTGTAGAGAAGGAGAGAGAAAAGAGACCTTCGTAGAGAAGGAAGAGACCTTTGTAGAGAAGGGGAATGAGAAATTTGCCAAAGTTTTCCTTTGTCCAAGTGTTGAGTTTTGGATACTCTGGGGACATTGTTGGTACAAGGGTAGACCCAGGGTTCAACATTCAAGAGCGCACCAACAAAACCCTAACTATCGGCCCTTTCGGCAACACCTGAGAAGCAGATGATGTCTCACCCAAGGTAGAGGAAGGGGTGGTTGCAGGACTCAGATGTATGCAACCTTAGCTGGGACACTGATATGTGATTATATCTTTTACAGGGCACTTAGCATAGATCCTTCATCAATATTTAACCCGACTGGTACTTCACAGATAGCACAGAGCACCATAGTGAATACTTATACTAAAGATGATTCAGTACTTAGCCACAGAAATATAGGTTAGATTCAACAAATCAAGCACTAAGCATATTATATATTAGATCTAATGTTCATTCATATATCATCAACACAGAGCATAACTAGATCTACTTAATCACATCAAGCACTTAGCCAAGAAAGAGATAAACACAGTAGATCGAAGCACAAAGCACTATACACACAGTTACCATGATTCACCCCCACCCTGGGGCTACATCCACAAAGTCTTATTTATATTATCTTGTTCAAGAAGTTACAGCACAGAGCTTCAATGACCCTTACTTCACACAAGACAGAATATCTGCGCAACTTGCTAGATCCTTCCTCCTTGCTCTTCAGCACAAGACTACAATAGCTTGCACTTAGCTTTCTGATATCATTCACAAATCACTCTAAGATACATCTGATCACACAGATCCAGTTACTAGCACTAAGCTTTCATTTATACATCACATAGATGTCTACATTACTATCATTCTCCTCTATTTACATTGCCTATTTATAGATTACAAAATGGGCCTAAGCATGGGTAAACCCACGGGCCTACATCCCTTTCCCATTACATCAACCCAAAACCCTAAAATGGACCCAAAAATAGGTCTTGCTTCCTTACTTTCTGCTTCACGTTGCGCTCCTTCCTTAGCAAATTGTCGCAATCCCAAAAGTGGTCAAATATGACCAAGTATTCTTCAAAACTTGGTCAAGGGCCAACAGGCCCCCAACACTCACCTATGACTCATCCTAAGTCACTCAGGTCTGACCAATTCTGTTTCGAATTCCTCGAGCTTGGCTCGAGCTGCTTCGACCTACTGTAGTGCAACAGTGTCTTGTTCAGTAAATTCTTGGATTATTGTGTCAGTGAGCGGTCCTTCCAGGCGCCGTTCTACAGTGATGACACCCTATTCAAGTTCATCTCCTTGGCTTTCAAGTTCGGTTAACAATTGGCATGACTTCTCTTGGAGTGGTTGCACTCGTTGAGAGACTTCCATTACTTTACTTTGCAGCATGTGTACTTGTTGTTGGGCTATGTGTTGTTCTGCGAACCTCTTCATTCTTTCGACTAGGGTCACAACCTTTCGTTGCGCTTATAACACATCTGCATGTTGCTTTTTTTCTTGGAGTTGTGCCTCCAATGTCTGCAATTCTGGATTCTCTGCGAGGGTTTCATAAGTCTGGGTGCTTCTGGTTATTAGCTACCTACATTCTGAATCCAAGGTTTTTAATCGGTCGACTGTGCTTCGAGCAGTGGCCTCTCTTAGATCTCTTATCTCTTAGGGTGTCTCAGGCACAATGTGGAGCTCCAGATCTATGATGCGTTGTTGAAGTTGCTGGATTACTTCTTCCAATTGGGTCACCTGCTGTGGGAGACTATCTTCCATCTTCACTTATATGAACATCATAGAGTGCAGTGCTTTGTGAACTCTTTCTTGTACTTCAAGTTTCTCTTCTAGGGACTGGTCCTTGCTCTGTTGTAACTATGCTTTTTCCTCCTCCCACGTTGCTTGTAAGGCAAGCTTCTGTTGTTCTGCCTTCCTCCGTTGTTCTCCATGTGCACTCTATTCTTGCACCAAAGCCTAGGTGTCTTGCGTTATGTCTTCTTGAGCTCGTCGAAGGCAAGCTTCAACTTTCTTGGCGATCTAGCATAATTGAGTGGGCTCATCGTCTATTCCTGGTATTTTCATTGTTAAGGGCGCCATAGAAACTACTTGGCTGGAACGGAGTGCCTGATGCACTTCGAGTTCTCCCATGATCTGGCGGAATAGCTCCTCCTGCTTTGCTTCTTTCTTTTCTGCAAGCTCTAGTGAAACATCATTCAGTGTGGAAATTAAGAAGTCAAAATCATCCAGGGTAAGGGTAGTTTTAAGCATGGTCCGGGTGACCTTAGCTTTCTTTCGGGATGAGGGATTGGGTGGGGTAATCTTCCTTTTCTTGGAGGGATCTTCCTCATCTCTAGGTAGAGTAACCTCGCCTTTGTTCTGCTCAACTTTTGTGACCCCTAGTTCTTCGTCATCACCTCCCTTCATAGGTGAGAGCGAAGAAGTCTTCGTGGATGTGCTATGGATATCGTGAGCTTCCACATCCTTCTTAGTCTTGTGCGGTCCTGGTGTATTCGACATAGCTTCAGGGATATCTACATCAAACATCTCTACGGGGTCTGCTACAACAAGGAGGTCTGCCAACCATTCCTTGGTAATATTATCCAAGTCATCTTCTTTCAGCTTGTAATATGACTAGAGTTGTTGTTTGTTCTCATCTGCGTGCGCTTTGATGTAGGTGAAGTGACGATCTGCGTTGAATTTCATCAAAGGTCTAAACCTATGAAGTGTGTTGGGTGTGATGCGTGGTGTAGACTGAATGGCATTATTCAACTGAGTGTAGTAAGCATGGAAGATGACATTGGACTTCCACTATTTGTTCATGTCGTTGGAGTACCACAACATACAGAACTTCGCATCCAGTGGTTCGAAGGGTTCGATCTTCGGAAAAGTGGCTCCCTCAGGTAGTTCCCAAGTGATGAAAGCGATGAGTATGAGAAACCAGCTAAAGTGGAACTCATACCCTTGGTCCTGTGCTTGTCTACAGTCAAGCTCTAGTTGATTTATCAGGTATTTTGCCTAGTTCATTTGTAGTCTCTCCGTGCACTTCCCTGCGAGGTCAACTACAAATCCGGTCACCTGTGTAGGTCTGTTTTTTCGGACTAACTTTCCTATGATCAGCTGGAAACCAAAGCACACTAATACATTCTCAATGGAGGCTACCTTGTAACCTCACGTGCCTTTATCCAGATCACCATATGTTTCTTTTATTCGTTGAGCAAGAGCGTGATCTGCGGTCTTTCTAGGGTAAAATTCCTGCGGTTCAGGGCCCTGCATGCTTAGCCTAGTGATCTGATTGATCAGAATTGGATCCATAGTGATGCGGCAGTCCAACCATAGGTATCCTCCATGGTATCAGGACAACAACATTCTAATGCATGCATTTACTTCCTTATTTCTCCCGAAATGTGGAATCTTCATTACGTTGAGGAGGGTTGACTGTGCAAGGTTATGGGTCCATTGTTGCGGTACAATCTTGGGGTTCTTTCCTTTTGTAATAGTCAAGTACTTGTGCAGGGATAGTATACTGTAAACCTTGCGATCTCCAAGTTTAAAATCACTAAATGTCAGCGTGGTGAGCTTCTCCTGGTTAGCATGAACTGCGCGCACCCCTTTCAGGAGGTATGCAGTGACTACGACATAGTCGAAATATCTAGTTATAGTGTCTCGATTCATTGTTCTGCTTAGTGGTGGGATATATTTAGGCAAGATGCATGGGATCATCTTCACAGTGGCGAAGTCATTTCCGAGCTTAGATCATCTTTCCAAAGGTGATCGGGATGGTCCTGCTTGAGCAGTGCAGGGGGAAGATGGAAGTGCGCCCGAGGATGATGCTTGTACACCTGTATACATTCTGTGTTCTGACATGACTCTCTCAGTCATTAAATCAATTAGAACTTCTTCAACAATTTTCTCAGCAGCGATGAGCTCGTCTGATATACAAACTTGGGCCAGCTGGCTCGAGGGCAAAAGGAATTTAGAGACTACAGTGAATAGTAAGGCAATGATCTCAGGGTAAGTAAATCTCAGGGTTCGCACTCAAATTATTAGTTAGCAAAAAGTATTCTTGGAGCATGGCGTGATGGGTTAAGTAGGCAATCTCAACAACGGTATGCTTGCAATGGACATGGGGCCTTTATTAACTATGTTCTATCTATTAAGGTGCTATCCAATGGTCTAGTGGTAACCCATAATTGCTTTTCAATCCATTCGATGTGGTGGTCGAACAAGTATATCGGTTCCAATGGCTATATTGCTTTGTCATGGTGAAGTACTCTATGTCATTGTTCTGATATCTCGGCGAAGCTCCAATTCTGCAATTCTTCTTGCTGCGAAGTGTCCTCTAGAACCTCTTGTAATGTTACAGTATTAGCCCTTTTCTTTCTTAACTTCCTAGCCTTCTTCCCCATGATATTTGTCTCAGTAATGCTTTTACCATTCTGATGTTTATCTTCTGTGGTCTTAGTTACTTCACACTATTGAGAGTCTTTCCTACGGTTCCTTGATAATACTTCTTTTGTATCAAAAATAGGTAACTCGATCTTCTATGGATCCTCAAGTGTTCTCTTAGCTTCAACATCGGGGTTGCTAATATTAAATATCTGTGATCTACTCTTATGTTCTTCAATCAAGTGTGTGATCCTTCTGGTCATAAAGTCTTTTAACTCTTGCTTTTTCTGTTCCAAATATTTTTCTTCCTCTTTTCGTTTGGCTTGTTCTCTATCAATCCAAGGTTTTCCTATGAGCATGATAAATGGGGCATTGTCTTCAAAAAATTTAATGATCTCAAAGTCTTCCTCTGTCGAAGTTCCATTGACAGTCATAGGTATCCAGACGAGCCTTCCACATAGGTTTACTAGCTTTCCTCTGAAGAAGCTTGTTCCTCCTAGGGAAGGGATCATGGCAGGCATTCCTATAGCTTCCCAAGTTCTTTCTGGCATAATGTTCACTTGTGTTTCTTCATCAAGAGTACAGTCAATGTCAAAGTCCCCTATTCTTGCTTCGATTTGCTCCTTTTCTTTGAAGATATCTGATAGCCTAACATGTCGATGGTCATTCAAGGTATCTTTCATCTGTAGCAATATCTTTTCTGATTCTTTTTGGGTTTCTACTATAATCTTTGTTTCTTGATCTCCTCCAGGGTTTGCTTGCTCCATATTCATCTTCGCAGCCTAGCAATCATTCTAGGGCAATCCAATACTTCATGGTCCATATCCTTACAACAGAGGCAACTAGGTCTTCTCCCAGGGCATTCCTTAGCAATATGTCTCGGTCTTCTGTAACTATAATAGAGGGTTAATCCTCTCTTTCGTTTAGATGTTCCCCAACTCCTTTTGTACTGCGCACCAGGATCATGGTGGCTAGCCTACAAAAAAATCTTTCTAGGATCCTGCATCCACTTGTTAGTCTAGACATTCCTTCGATGCATAGGTATAACATATCTATCACTATACTTATCAGATCTATTCATATCGAACTTTATTTCATCAATTAATGCCCTAGTTTTGAAGCTAGGACAAAATCTATCAAACATACCTAGATCCATGCTTTAGAAACAAAAAGTTTCACTTATCTTACTTCTACAGAGCACAAAGCTTCCAAGTCTAAGAAATTTTGACTATTCTTACCATTATCAAAGCACAAATATTATAGATCTTACCTCTTTTCTGTAGATCTAACATTTTCCCTTCAGATCTGACCTCTTTTTCTACAGATCTGACCTTTTCCCTTCAGATCTAACCTCTTTTTCTCGACACAAATCTTTGTAGGTCAAGTAGAATACTACGCACTAGGGAAATAGATCTATGAACAGAGCTTAGTTCGCACAAATCTTTTTCTTCTTTTTTTCCTAGCAATCACAGTTCTGGTCCTGGCAACAGAACCATTTGTTGGCACAAGGGCAGACCCAGGGTTCAACGCTCAAGAGCACACCAACAAAACCCTAACTACTAGCCCTTTCAGAAACACCTATGAAGCAGATGAAGTCTCACCCGAGGTAGAGGCAGGGGTGGTTGCAGGACTTAGATGTTTGCAACCTTAGCTAGGACATTGATCTGTGATTATATCTTTTACAGGGCACTTAGCATAGATCCTTCATCTATATTTAACCTGACTGGTACTTCACAGATAACACATAGCATCGCAGTGAATACTTATACTAAATATGATTTAGTACTTAGCCACATAAATATAGGTTAGATTCAACAGATCAAGCACTAAGCAACTTATATATTAGATCTAACGTTCATTCATATATCATCAACACAAAGCATAACTAGATCTATTTAATCACATCAAGCACTTAGCCAAGAAAGAGATAAACACAGTAGATCAAAGCACAAATCACTATACACACAGTTACCGTGGTTCACCCCCACCTTGGGGCTACATCCACAAAGTCTTCTTTATATTATCTCGGTCAAGCAGTTACAACACAGAACTTCAATGACCCTTACTTCGCACAGGAAAAAAGATCTGTGCAGCTCACTAGATCCTTCCTCCTTGCTCTTCAGCACAAGACTACAACAACTTTCACTTAGCTTTCTGATCTCATGCACAGAGCACTCTAATATACATCCGATCACACAGATCTAGTTGCTAGCACTAAGCTTCCAGTTATACATCACATAGATGTCTACATTACTATCATTCTCCTCTATTTACATTTCCTATTTATAGATTACAAAATGGGCCTAAGCATGGGTAAACCCACGGGTCGACATCCCTTTCCCGTTACATCAACCCAAAACCCTAAAATGGACCCAAAAATAGGTTTTGCTTCCTTACTTTCTGCTTGAAATTGCGCTCCTTCCTTGACAAGTTGTCGCAGTCCCAAAAGTGGTCAAATATAACCAAGTATTCTTCAAAACTTGGTCAAGGGCCAACAGACATGCTAGAATACCCTCGTAGAGAGGGGTGTTACCACCCTCATAGAGAGGAATGTGGATGTTTCTCCAAAGGGCAGTGGGAAAATACTCTCCTCTGGCCAAGGATGAAGTAGCCTGGAACACAAACCTTGACCATGTGGAATGGTTAGTTGGCTCTTGAGGTTTGTGTCATGATCATGCGTGGATCATGGAAAGGGAGTCTAGTCTTGCCCAGGATAGCATCTTAGCTTCTCTAGTTCATGTGGGATGACTAGGAGTGAAGCTATGGTAGTAGTCCTCCCCAGTGGATGGGTGAGATGGATGACTACAAGAGAAGGGAGAACATAAAAGGAATGGAAAAACTCATAGAATATCTTATGTGTGAAGATAAGACATCTTATGTGTGAAGATAAGATATCTTCTGTGTGAAGATACGAAAGAAGTATCTTCTGTGTGAAGATGAAAGAAAGAAAGAGTATCTTCTACGAGAAGATAAAGAGAACGAAACTTACAATGATTTATAGATATGTCAGTCAGTGATCATGATGCCAGATGGCCAAGTAGATTATATTGATGACTCCTGTTATCCAGTTGATGATGTTACCAAGTTGATGATGTTGCCCAATTGATGATGTTATCCAGTTGATGATGTTGCCCAGTTGATGATGTTTCCCAGTTGATGATGTTATCCAGTGGATGTTGCTGCCTAGTTGATGTTGACATCCGATGACCTGTCAAAAGATAAAGAATATCCTTCTTGTTATGAGGGAGTGTTAAAATATTGTGTAACTGCAAAGAATATTCTTATCCCCTTTTGTGGATAAAGATATAATATATTTATGAGATCAATCCCCTTTTGTGGATTGATCATGTCGGGCATTGTAATTGACCAAATCCCCTTTTGTGAATTGGTCAAACCCTAATTGTAATAGGCTAAATGAAAAGATGACCCCAGAATATATTAAAGTGGGTATAACCACCCAGAATGAGAAGTCGCCCATGCCAGTGAAAAGACACATGTTCAACACCTACCAGATTGTATAAATAAGAGAGGCCAGTGCCTCATTTGGACACACACTCAGCTCACTCATCTAGTTCGCAAGTATTGAAGGAAGCTGTAGTTACCATTTGCCGGAAGAAGGAAGAGAAAGAGACGCACATCTCTGTGAGAGGAATTTTTGTATTGCTTGGTTCATTGTCTTGGCATTGTATTGGCTATCTATATTAAGGAAGTTTTGCTGGGTTTTCTTCCCCTTGAGGGTTTCTCAGGATAAATGCTTGTTTACTCTTGTGATTTTGTTTCTCTCGGTGATTCTATCTATGTTATTCTTATCTAGTAAATTGAAAGTAACCTAATAATAGCAGAAAATTTAACACAAAAGGAGCGTAAAAGGTAGCCCAATGTTTCAATGAATGTCTCCATGAAGCAAGGAAATCTCCTCCAAAAGGATGACGTCAAGCCTTCCAAGGCTAGAAGCAACCTTAAAAAGTGATGTGGAGAGCAAGGAGAGTCCTCCCAAGGCTAAAATTGGGTTAGTGTGAGAAAGATCCATCCTTCAATAGTGGAATGACCTCCTCCAAGGTCCAAAACATCCTCCAAAATGTGTACAATGATGACCCCCTCAATCATTGTGCAAAACCCCAATGGGTCTAAGCATGAAAATGCTCCATCATAATACATGGAAATGCCTCCAAGTGGCATCATCTTCGATCAATGTGCAAAAATACATTGTCCCCAAGCATCCAAATCCTCAACGCATCACCCCAAATGTGTCCATCAATATCCACTCGGGTATGATGTCATGGGTGACATCATCCATAGAGGGAAACATCTCATCTCTAGAGTCAGCATCATCTCCAAAGGAGGGATAGTGCATGATAAATGAGGGTGATAGGACGTGTGTCATCATCTTGGGCATCCAGGGTCTACAAATTATGATCCATCAAGGGGGTTTCTAACCCCAACATTTCCCCAGCAGCATCCAATGTGGTACGACACTTGTAAGATGGGATTTCAAGTCCTCCAATGATGTATAACCTGGAGAAGACCTGCAAGACAAGACAAGGCATGTATCTTCTACAAAATGACAAGCCACATCATCATAATGAGTTAGTCAACTTAATATAAAATCCATCTAGACAAGCCCATAAGACCCCTATGTTTAGGTTTGACACAAGCTCATGTATTTTATAGGTATTCCAAAACTAGGCTATGGGAGGGTTATAAGAACACTCTATAGGCCAGGTCAATCCTTTAGGTGGAGAGGGTGTTTCCCAAAGACAATTCCTTCAAGTTCATGTAGTGAATATGGATCAGGTCGGGAAGGCTTCAAGGTATGGGAAATTGACGTACAAGGTGCTCATAGTATCTTACCCATGGGTGTCTTTGTTGAAGGAAGAGATACACTCTTGGTTCCTGTTATTTGCTAGGACTGCTTTTTCTGAACCCTTTTTTCATTTTTCCATCACCAATTCATTATAGACGACGTCGAGGAATAAGGATGCAACAGTCACAGCTTTCCATGAATGGTGGCTTTCTTTTGTTTATCCATGTTTAGTAACATGTTTTATTTTCTTTCTTTTGTTCGTGTTAAGAAACTCATTTTATTTTCAAAGTCCTTTAAATCGGTGTACCAATCCATGTCATAATACCCTGAGGAATATAGATGTGATGATGATACCTTCCATGAATGGAATCTTACACTTTTCCTCATTTTATGACTTGGGCGAGCCTCTCAGCAGGTAACCAAGGAGGATTTTTCTAGCCTCGTCCTTCTGGACCTTCAACCCCTTCTTCCCATAGAGTAAGGAACAATCCCTTCTTGGGTCAATGAACACGGGGAACCCAAAGATAATGGAGATGGTAGGGTTAAAAGGATGGAATGATGGTATGTATGAACGAGAGTGGTATGATGGCCCATTTGAAACCCATCCCAGTAGCAACCCTTTTTCCTCAAAGGTGGCTCAACTTTCTAAAATGATTTTTGAAATTCTAGGATAACCACCAAGTTATAGCGAGGGAAGAGATATAACATCTGAGTTAACGAATAGTAATCAAAAGAGATCATATGAAACAAGACTAGATGCCTCAAATATTAAATCAACACTTACCATGATGACAGGATTACCACCTTGCAGCATACCTCGTGAAGATGTCTTACAAGTCTCGTCGGTACAAGAGTGCCAAAATGATCCTCATATGTTGCTCATATATGCCCCAATTGGAGGAGGTGGTCCATGTATGCAAATGCTCAGTATCGTACAAAAGTCATGGCACACCATGTCTGCAACCTGAGGGCCTCGAGACTCGATCTCCTTAGTCATCCCTAGGATTGGGGATAATAGTGACACATGGAAGAAAAGTGGCATGGCATGATGGCTTGACAACTAATTGGGCAAGTTGTACAGTCCAAGTGGAACAATTTTTTGTCAACACATGGCATGGATAATCCAATGAGAGACCACCACATGGCGACCTCCCATTGGCCATTAATGGTTATAGTTATGTAAAATTATGGATTTGATAGGGTTCGAACCCATGACCTCCATAATCCTTACAAAATCCTCCACTACCAATGCACCATGCAATTGTTTATTAACCTTATATGGTGCGGATTAAATTTGAATTGGTGTAAAGTTTCATTTAGGGGGAAAAGGGACAGAGGGATAAGCCCCCAACCCATGGTTATGTATTGTAATATGACCATTCCATAAGCCAAATTGTGGGGGATAATGAACTATATGCAGACGTATATATATTTTAAACCATATTCCATTTATATAACAAAATATAACGCAACAACCAACGTTTGGTGGGGTTGGAACCCACGACCTCTACCAAAATTAGCCACAGTTTTAACCAATGTGCAAGTGGTGCCGAGTGTTACGGGATTCCACCTAAACTTACCATTAAGTTGTCATAAGTTTGGGTTGGAGGTTCTAACCCGTGCCCTATATATATGCACGGACCTCGAGGTCTATACACATCCTTGTGTGCAGACATCCCAATGTAGGCATGAATTATGAGGTGGGCACAAATGTCTCGATTTGCATGCAAAAGAAGAAGCCAAGTATGGTGTGTCTCAAAAAATGTGTCATGAGGTATATACCTAGGAAACTTTAAATTCATTTTTCACGATTTTTCACGAGTATGAATTTGAGTTCTATTTTATGATCAGAGGTCATTTGTAAAAGTATTAGTCCAAACTGCCATTATTGAGCGCCATAGTGCATCAATTGGCATGTAAAGAGGGTGAAATTGAGCCAGTTTGGAATTTGATTGACTTTATAGTCAAATTTAACATAATTTCACAAGGATTCTAATGGTGAACTCATTTTCTTGTTTTGAGTAGTGGAATTAAATAAATTCCATTAAATTGGTTATTTGTAAGCTCGTGTTCTAATGTAATTTGGTATTTTGAGATGATGGAGAACATTTATACTATACAAAGGGAATTTGAAGATGAAGTAATATGTCATCCATATATGTAATTTGAGTTCTTTTATTTTTTATTGTCTCATCTCATCATTCTGCAAATTAATCATCATTTTATAAGTTTTTGGATAAGAAGCACATCATCATTTTTTTGCAAATCACCTCAATACGATCAGGAAATTATTTTGAATCAAGTTAGATGTTGCATGTATATATTTTAAATAAATAAGTGGTGTCTAAGTATTTTCAGATCAGCTCCTATGCCTCAAACTGACTTCTAAGTAGGGAGTTATGCCCTTCAAAAGTAAACTAGTATTTAAATTTACCTTGCACGATTTCAGCTGTAACTTTCTGATACGAGCTCCATTTTAGCTCATTGGAAATCTCTTTCCGAGTTATTTCATTTAAGTTATAGAGACTCTATGTTGTTTCATTTAAGTTATAGAGTCTCAAAAATTAAAACTTCTAAAAATGTTGTTTAGGCACTCAAAAATGCCCTGCAAGATTATGACCTTCAAAAATACAAAATTTTCTTGGAAAATCATTGGTTTTCTATTGTGATAAATCACCAAATTGACTTTGCACGCACTAATTCTATATTATACGCCCATATTCAGCATGTGCAATTTCTACACATGCAATGCCAAAATTTAGTGCATGCATTGTGCACCCATAATCAGTGCACACAACTTTTACACAACACATCAATATCTAGTGCACATAGCTTTTTGTGCCATGCACCAATGCCCAGTGTGCACAAATTTTATATCACCCACTAATATCTAGTGCGCACAAATTTTGTGTCGTGCACCAATGTTCCGTGCACATCACAAGTTTTTCATTACACAGTGCTAGTATTCAGCGTGCACACACTATGCACAAATACCCTATGTGTAACACAAGCTCTGCTCTACACAGTGCAAATATTCAATGTGCACTCACTGCACACCAATACTCCATGTGCACCACCAAATATTCTTCGCACTTCATGAATATTTAATGTGCACGCATTGTGCATCAACATTATGTGCGCACCTCAATTCCACTCCATGCAGCGCCAATATTCAACATGCACACAATGTGCACCAAAATTATTCTACTACTTGTTGGCAGCAGACCGAAGTGGGAAAGAAAGTGTGCACAAAGAATAATGACAGCTAGAAGAGAAATCGCGGGAAAGAAAGCATGCAAAAGGAAATCAAAAACTGGAAAGAAGCACAACACGTGCATGCGAGAAGGAGGTGACAACTGGAAGGAAGCAACGAACACATGCAGAGAAGGAAGACCTAACGACAGTAGGGTTAGGGTTTTTCTAAGGTTTTTGTGTAAATGGTTGAAGATCCCGAGAGATATAAATATAGATACAAAGGTATCATAGAAGGGTTCAGAGAGGTTCATTGAGGATTGAGTTTTACTACTTTTGTAGAGTTGAGATTGTTTCTATGTAGTGTTTTTTATTAGGTGTACTATTTTTGTAAAGAAGGTGAGCTAAGCAGAAGAGAAAAGGTAGATCTCGAGGATTAGATCATAGGCCGCAGAGCCTGGTGCGATCTAGTTAGCCTCACAAAGATCTTTCCCATCTGAGGAGAGTTGTAAGCACAAGGCGTGAGAAGTGAAGAACCGCCATAATAAGAGAGCCAAGAGCCAAATCTTTGTGGACGTATCCCAGGAGGGGGTGAACCACGATAATACCTGTGTAATGTGATGAATGCATGCATGTCTTTGTCATATTTTTAGTAGTTAAATGTTGTGTGCAATGGATGAATGAGGTATTATATTTCTTGGTTAATTGTTGTGGGAATATAATGAAAATATACCACGGAGGTTAAAATATAAAAGAGGATAACAGTAGTTTGTAATACAAATCATAATTAATGGATCAGAATACAGATCCCCTATCTCATGCTCAATCCTAGGTTGTAAACACCTGAGTCTCAAAGCCACCCATTTAAAGCTATCTCAAGTGAGACTGCGTAATGCACTCTATGTACTTTGTTGCCTTCTGGTTTACCAGAAGGGCTGATAGTTCTAGGCTTTGTTGGTACCCTTAAAGATATGAACCCTGGGTCTACGACGCAGGCAGTAGAGAGAAGTCATCTAGCTCAGACAACAAATGGTTTCGTTGCCATTGTAAGAGGAACAAGAGAGGACTGAATAGATGAGACAAAATGAATGAGAAAAGAATGAGTGAAACCAGAAGACCGCTCAGCCATTAGAAGGGACTGTTGAGAACGTGGAACCCCACGAAAGCAGAAATCGAAGTTTGGTTGAGAACTAAAGAACTAGAGTTTTCCCAGAAGGATAATAGAAACCCTAGCCTCACACCTCGCAAATATTTGGATAAATACGTGTTTACGGATTTACACGAAGTATTTTTTTGTGATTTTCCCCACCTACTGCAGGAGTGGATACTAAGGTTGAAAGATAACCACGTGACGAACTGGATCCAACAGCTAGATTGGACCCCAACACAGTTTGAGTAGTTACAACAGGTGAACAAAAAATTCACCCATGCAGTCGAATTTTGGCTCGAAGGTATTGTGGCAGGCTTCATCACAAAGTTTGCAGTTGACAAAGTGAAGTCATACAGCGCAACAAAGCAGGAATTTCTACACGGACCTTACGGAAGGTACATTCGATCATTGTATACTTCTATTAAAATATTGTTACATAACAAAGGTGTAATGACAATGGAAGCAGACATCCAGACTTCCCTGCGTGCATGGGGGAATGGGGGAAGCACTGACATAGGAAGGATAAATGGCAGAAGGTGAGGATAAAGGAAATAAGGAGGAGGAATTCTTGGATCCGATCTTGATGGATGACGACCAACTTAAGTGGATCTTGACGTCACCAAGAATGACGCATAGCGGAGTACCCTACCAATATAAGGTGAATACCAAGAAAAGAGTCGTAGCCGTGAGGAGGGTTTGGCAAGCGATGAACAAGAGGTAGAGGAACTCCGGGCTATGGAGCAGATTGAGGAAACCCTGTGTGCAACCTATGAGAGGAAAATAAGAGGCCAAAGAAAAGGAGGATAAGATAGCCATCCTTTCCATATTAATGTTAGTGTGGAACCCATAAACCCATGTGAGACAAATACACCAAAGAGAACACCATCGTTTAGACAACCGAAGTTCGAAGGAAGTTTGATTGCAAGAAGTGCATCTACCACAGGAGCGACAACTGGAGGATCCAGTTCAAGCAGTACTAGTCAAGTATCTACACTACGTGGCGGAAGTAGAAATTCAATATTTAGAATGGCAGGACATGACCCTATGATCGGATTACCAGAATTTCGAGGAGAAGCAGCAGAAGACCCTGAGAAGCATTTATTTATTTGTGCAAAGATCTGGGAGGCAAAACAGATCACTAATGAAGATGCCAAACTTGCGCAGCTAGCGATCACACTGAGATACCACGCACTAGACTGGTACATGAGTCTAGACATGAACAGTGCCCCTGGGATGATGAGGTTACTAGAATACATTAAGAAGATACTAATTAATGAGTTCCAGAAGTCGAGCTCAGAGGATCAGTACATGAATGAAATGATCAAGATTAGATAGAAACTAGGAGAGTTTGTATGGGATATTGACCAGAGATTCAAGTGACTGAAGGGGAAGTTAAAATACCTTATGACTGAGATGCAACACCAGCACCTATTTGTCAACTCACTACTCCCACACCTAAAATATCCCTTACGACAGCAGAATTTTCAGACGCAGGCCGAGGCTCTACAGGTAGCTCATCAGCTGAACGAGAACCATTACCAACAAACAAACCTAGCTATTGAAGAATTGAAGGAGGATTTGAAGAACCTAACATTTCAGTTGAATCAGAACAAGAACAAGGACAAACGAGAAGTCGTTTGGTGTACCACATGCAGGATGGAAGGACACCACAAGAACAAATGTCCAACATTCGTGCAGTATATGGCAAAATCCATGCCAAACCCACTACCACGGGGAGGATTATGGTGCGAAATATGCAAGAAACCAAGTCGCAACCCTTATCACTACATGATGATGCAGAAGTACGAGACAATTCCAAAGAATTCTTATTGCACCTTTTGTAAGTCAGTAGGACATGACGACAAATATTGTATAACTATGGAGCTGATGTGGGAAAGAACATCAGACACATACAGAGTACAGGCCAAAATGATGACTGGGCAAGCAACGCCACATTTCAATCATGTCCCAGCTCCATACATGATCCGGATTATTTTCGGCACGAAATGAGAGCGGAGATATAATAAAGAAATGCACAGAGATATCACGTATATCCAGTAATATAACAGAAATATATCATAGATGCAACCATAAACACAGAGATACAGTAATACACGATTTCTATTAATGAAAGAAATGTACAGAGACTGTAAAGATACAGAGTGAAAGACTCGCTAGAATGGTGGCAGCTTATCTCTGAGAAGAGATGTGACGGCTACTCGCATTCGCAATATGATGGTTACAATGAGGCTCGAAAGGCATTTTTACAATAGATGGGAATGCCAAAAGTCCTAGACATCCAAAAACCTAACCCTAGGAGATGAAGCGCCAAAAGTCATGTGGGCCCCGTTTGGGTAAGTTGGTGCATCAACTTC